>JAKTYL010000209.1:0-22971 GCA_030578715.1 Magnusiomyces tetraspermus
TTTGTTTATCTTGGCTGTAAATGCAATGGTATTTAAATTATTAACGATCAACTTCACCAAACACAAGATCCATAGTACCAATAATGGCGACAGCATCTGGCAAAAAGTGGCCTCTGGCAATGTGGTCAAAGGCAGCCAAATGGGCGAAACCAGGAGCACGAATCTTACATCTGTAAGGTCTTTCACTACCATCTGAAACAACATAGACACCCATCTCACCCTTTGGTGCTTCAATAGCGGTATAAGTCTCACCAGCAGGGACACAGTAACCCTTGGTGAAGAGCAAAAAGTGGTGAATAAGAGCCTCCATATCTTCCTTCATGAGTTCACGTGGAGGTGGGTTAATCTTGTAATCTTCAACCTTGACAGGGCCAGCAGGCATTTGGTTGATACATTGCTCAATGATGCGCAATGATTGGCGGAACTCAGCCATTCTGATCAAGTAACGGTCGTAACAGTCACCATTGGTACCAACAGCAACGTCGAAATCAACCAAGTCATAAGCATCATAAGGCTGAGACTTACGGATATCCCAAGGAACACCTGAACCTCTAAGCATGACACCTGAAAGAGAATAGTTCAAGGCATCTTCTGAAGAAATAACACCAATGTTCTTGGTACGGAACTTCCAGATACGGTTATCAGTAAGAAGTTCTTCAGTTTCGTCGATACGGTCACCGAACTGGGTAGCCCACATGTAAATGTCATCTAAAAGACCAGCAGGAAGGTCCTGAGAAACACCACCTGGACGGACATATGCAGAGTGAAGACGAGCACCTGAAACACGTTCGTAAAACTCCATCAACTTTTCACGTTCTTCGAAACCCCAGAGGAAAGGAGTAAGAGCACCGACGTCCATAGCGTGTGACAAAATAGACATTAAATGATTCAAAATACGGGTAATTTCACCAAACATGGTACGAATGTACTTGGCACGGATTGGGACCTCAATGTTGAGGAGCTTTTCAACAGCAAGCGAAAAGACTTGTTCGTTGGTCATCATGGAAACGTAATCAAGACGGTCAAAGTATGGGAGTGCTTGCATGTAGGTCTTGTATTCAATTAACTTTTCGGTACCTCTGTGGAGAAGACCAATGTGAGGATCAGATCGTAAGATTTCTTCACCGTTTAATTCAAGAATCAATCTCAACACACCGTGGGCAGCAGGATGTTGAGGACCAAAGTTGATTGTAAAGTGACGAATCTTGGTATTGGCTTTGCTGGCATCCAAGACGTCATCGTTGTAGGTCGAGAGATCTTCAACAAATGTGGTGCGGTCGAACTTTTCAGGGTGGTTGATGGGACCGATAGGAGAACCAATGTTCTTAACGTTTGTAACTGAATCTTTTGTGTTGTTGCCGTGAGCATATGAAGAGTTGGAGACAGCTGAAGATGTAAAAAAACGGCTCGAAAGCGAGGTCGCTAATGGGGCAGCAGGCTTGGAGTAAGCAGCCGAAAGAAATCGTTTAGACGCCAGACGGTAAGAAGAATTCCTAAGCATTGTTGGATGTTGTACAAGTTAGGGTAGTATAGTCCAAAAAAAAAAAAAAAGATTGGCTATCAAAAACTGGTTGATGAGGAGTAAAATTGTTTTTGTGAAAAGTAAGCAGTAGATTTTAACTCTCGTTGATTGGCTTGTGGATAGGATTACCCTCCTAACCCTACCCTAACCCAGTATAAATTACAACGTGTATTAAAATAGCACCATTATTATTAAAATATTATTAAAATAGGAAAATAATAAATTAAATATAATCAGTAAATCCGTCAAGTGATAATAAAGTCTTAAATCCGCTTTCTGAAGTCTAAAGCTCGGACCCGAAATCGGATTTCAGTTCACTGAGCTCAGTTTAGCTTTGTAATGTCCCCGACATAGCCGGGTTCAATTGACTTTTTCACACCTTTTTATACCTGGAAAAAGACCTTCTAATAAAAAATCACTACTGAATCATGTGGGCGTAAGCCATTTCTAAGCGTATTCTTACTCAACGTCTAAACTTCACCACCCACCAAAATATTCTAGAAGAAAAATAAAAAATAAAAAAATTGAGTATATATAAGTGGCCACTCTTCCATCTCCGTCACTCAACATTTAATTTTTCCAATCTTAACTTTAACACTAATAAAACCTTTACATCACAACTCTATTTAAAAATGGCACGATCCCGCGGAAGAGCTCCTCCACCACGCCCTGTCACTCAGACTAGACAGGCTTCAACTGTCGCTGCTCCTAGAACTGCAGCTCCACCTGCTCCCGTCAGCTCTCATCCACCTGCTCCAGCTGCTGCTCATCACCCTCCTGCTCCTGTCGCCGCTGCTCCTCAACAACCCGGTTTGTTTGCCCAGATGGCTTCTACTGCTGCCGGTGTTGCTGTTGGCTCTGCTGTTGGTCACACTATTGGTGCCGGTATTAGCGGTATGTTTGGTGGTGGTTCAAGTGCTCCAGCTGAAGCTCAACAAGCTGCCGCACCTGTTGCTCAGGCTGCTCAAACTACACAACAAGAGTCTGCTAGAACTTGTGAAGTTGACGCTAAGAACTTCACCAGATGTTTAGATGAAAATAATGGTAACATGCAGATTTGCGACTGGTACCTTCAACAATTAAAGGCTTGTCAACAAGCTGCTAGTCACTATTAATTATTTATACCTAGTGGTGTAATTACTAATTAATATTTAATGAAATAAAATAACATTCTATTCCTCTGTATATATTGCATTTAAAATTTAAAGATAAAATTATAATTTAATTCATTTTGAACAAGATTAATATTGAAATTAGTAAAAAAAAAAAAAAAAAATTTAAACAAACAAAACAAAAACAAAAACAACCAAAAAACATTTTCTGTGCGTACCGTATAAATTTACATCACAACACATCCACTCTTTTCCTCCTCATCATGAGCCCCTTTTGGTTTAGCGCTGAGAGCGCATCGAGCAGCTTCAGTAAACGCTTCATTAACACCTCGGTTTTTCTTTGCAGAACATTCAAGGTATCTCAAAGCACCAATCTTTTTGGCCACCTCCAAGCCTTCTTCATACGTGATTAGTCGTTTTGGTGGTTGTTTAGAATTGGGTCCAACGGTTTTTTCATGCTCATTACCACCATCCTGATCTTGTGTGCTATCTTCAGTAGATCTCAAGTCACACTTTAACGCCACGAGCACCAACTTGACACCTTCGCAGTGGTCAACAATTTCAGAAACCCACTTGGTCTGGACGTTTTCCAAAGAGTCTCGGGAATCCACACTAAAGCAAAGCATGATTGTGTGAGTGTCTGAATACGATAATGAGCGTAGTCGGTCAAATTCTTCTTGTCCAGCGGTATCCCATAAAGAAAGTTGCATGGCCTGGCCATCTACAAACACGTCATGAACATAGTTTTCGAAAACAGTAGGCTCATAAACCTGAGGAAAGTAGCCTCGAGTGAAAACGTTCAACAATGAGGTTTTACCACAAGCACCATCACCCAAAATGACAATTTTTCTGATAACTAGAGAGGTAGTGTTAGAAACTAAGTAATGCGTAAGAGTTAAAAAGAAGTCATTTACTTACCAGGTTTAGCAGATCCTCCACAGACTGGCATTTTCGGATTAAATTATTAGAGTCTTGAGTTATCGGTTGCAAAATATATTAAGTGAACAAGTAATCAGTAGTCAGTGTAAAAGTTAAATTACCATCTTTTCAGTCAAGTATGCATGTGAGTATGAATAGGAATAGGGGAATAACGTGATGTGCGTGTGATCAAGTCGATGTATGTGATTTACGTTTGTATGCTTTTGTATGTAAGCAATCGCAACTAGTAACCTTGCACACAAACAGCTCAACCTCAATCTCGTAAAACCTATTGCCTCAAGTATGCGAAGATCCATAAATTTGAAAAACAATGCCATATTCGTACGAAACTATTCTTCACTAAATACATCTGATAAACGATCACATTACGACATTCTAAACCTGACACCAAACTCCACAGCTAAAGAAATCAAAAAACAGTATTATGAATTGGCAAAAAAGTATCATCCAGACAGAAACAGAAGCAAATCACCAGAAGAACGACGAATTGCATTAAAACAGTATACCAGAGTTAAAGAAGCATATGAAGTACTAGGTGACAAGAGTAAAAAAGAATTGTTTGATGTTGAACTCCGAAATTCCACAGGCTCTTCATATTCAGGTGTGAGAGTACGAAACGCACGAGAAGCCAACTATTATGGGCATTCTAGATATTCTGGAACTCAAGGCTCAGCTTCATCACTACATCAAAGAACTCGTGCACATACGTATCACTATTACAACAAACACCACGAATACGCAAAAGCACATGAAAAACCTGATCACAATCCTTTAAAATCAGAGTACAAGTCTGGTAGTAACTACGATGTTCCACATTTTGATTTTGACACTCACTTTAAACAACAAAAATCTTATGAAGTTCACCGAAAAAAACAAACAGTGAAGCGAATGATGGAAAGTGAAGCTGGTGATCACCAAAACTCATCACAAAGCGACTATGAATTTATATTCAACGAGTACGATCCAACTCAAGACTACATCAGGAAACCGAAAAATAAACATAAAGTTTCCATCACACCAATTGGCATTATCGCGTGTGCGTGCTTTTCATTCATCGTGTTGAGCCATTTGCTTTAAATAAAACTACGTGTAAATATTAAAAATCCTTAGTTGGATTAATATCATTTTATTATAATAAAAATTTATTGTATTGATTCAGGATAGTCTAAAAGGTATTTTAAGCCTCAACGGTAAGGGAGAGACCAAGCTTGTGAGCAGATTCGTTGAGCTTCTGAGTGTCGAAAGAAACACCCAAACCAAGCTTAACACCAGGACGGAGAACCTGAGAGTAAGCAAGAGCAGCAACAGCCTGGGAGTTGATCTTGGCCTTGACAAAGGCAGTAGGATCAAGCTGGTGCTTAGCACCAACTTCAAGAGCAACACCCTTGGCAGAGTTGTTGGCATCGTAGACAGCCTTAGCACCAATCTCGGTGATGGGGCTGATTCTGTGGTAGTAAGAACCAGAGTAAAGAGAAAAGTTGGAGGTGGCAGTGACAGCAGCAGTGTAGGTAGGAGCGGCGAAACCAAGAGCAGCAGAGTAACGAGTAATGGTACCCTTGGAAATGTCATAACCAAACTCGGATCCAACAAGGACACCGTTCTGGCCAAAGGCAACATCACCAATAAAGGTGGGGCCCTTGAGAAGGTCAAAGAAAGCACGACCATAGACGTTGGGCTGAGTGAAGTGGAAGTTGACCTTGGCGCTAGGAGCGTTCTTGTCGGGAGAGTAAGAAGTCAAAAGTTCACCCTTCAAGCCAGGAGCCAAAGTGTTGTTCAACTCAATCTTGGTATCGAGGATGTTGGCAGTGGACCAACCCTGGGTAAGAGTGAGACCAGTGGCCTTGTCGGAGAACTTTCCTTCAAGAGAACCAGAAACGGCAGTGTTGGCAGCGTTAGTCTTACCCTTGACAGTGAAAGCGACACCATTGGGAGCCTTGGACTTGATTTCAATGCTGGCAGGAGCAAGGTGGTAGAAATCTCTGGTGAGGAGATCGTTGGAGGGCTTGCCAATATCGGAGAAAGCAGGGACAGACATGATGAAGTTTTGTATGTGTAGAGGGTAGATTTTTGGGAAAAAAAAAAGTGGTTGGGAAGAAGAAACAAAAGTGGTGAAAAGATGAAATATAAATAAATGATTAGTATCCACTTCAATTATGGCTTTTCATTGGTTGATTTGCTCGGTTGTATGGAGTATGTGTGGGAAGTTATGTGCAATAACATGTGGTCATGGACATGTCACAATTGGTTTAGCTTGAAGAGCCCCCAACAAATTTGTCCCTACAATGATTATTTAGTTTAATGGGCGTAGTAATTTTGGTTCTTTAATAATGCTTAATAATTTAATAAATATAAAAAAAAAAAAAAAAAAAAGTTTATGGTGGTTTTACTCACGTGCTATTGTACATATTAGGATTTATAGTCTTAACTATTATTATTATTATTATTATTATTATTATTACTATTATTTTTTTTTTATTTTGTACTGTTACTGGATGTATTCTGGTGGTTGATTAAGATAAATGTATTCACTGTTGTTTGGCTGGGGTATATTTTGGCCATTTGGAGGAGGTACTGGTATTAATGATACCATCATTCCTGGATACGGGTTTTGATTTTGATTTTGATTCTGATTCTGATTCTGAATAGTATAAGTGTTTATTGGTGAAGTTTGCTCGGAGTATACTTGAGTTGGTACAGGTCGTGGTATTTCTTTGACTGCTTTAGGTTTTGGCCCGGATTTTAGTTGAGAAGTAGTCTTTTTTCTTCGTTTATTCAGTGTAGATTCTTTTCTCACACGTACTTTATGACCTTGTTGTGCGATTTCTTTAATCAAGTCACTTGAAGTTCCTAATCCTGGAAAGTTTTTGGGCGAGTAAGCTGTAATGATGGACGATATGGTTTCTGCACGGAATTCAACAGTACCCTGGTCTGACAATACTTCATACATTCTAAACTTTAATCGGTACTTTCCTTCTTGCCGTATTGAAAGATCGTTGAATATAAACAAGAATTTACCAGGCAATGGGTTTTTGACATGAGTAAGCGATGTTATTGTCGTACCTGCTAGCCTTGAGGGAGTAGGGAGGCCTTCTAATGGTTCATCATTTGAAAAGGAACCATCAATAGATAGTAATGTTGCATGAACAATAAACATGTTTTTAGACTCATGAGTGACTTTGTTGTTTTTCTTGTCGTGTATTTCAAAATTCAACACTGGTGGAGGGTCTACCGGTCTTCTGGCATCGGCTGAATTTTGTTAGCAAGATTTTTAAAAGTTTCTTTTAATGATTATATATCTTACCTTTAGAACCCCAACCAGTGGCACGAGCTCTAGTAGGGTTTTGAACTATTTCAAGAACATATGACAAGTCTGAATTGTCCATAGTGAAGCAATCTGGTGTTGAAAAAGGAAAAAGAAAGGTCAAGAGGAATAGTCTTTAATTTTTAATTTTTAATTTTTTTTGTTTTTTTTTTGATTAATTATTATTACAGTATACTACATGCTTACATATTCCAGACATGACTTGTAATCTATAACTTGTAGAGGATTCGGGTACCCACACATCTCGATTTAAATAAAAAATGGTGTAACAGATTTATGTACTTGAGATTCAGATTGTTGATTTGTTTTACAATTAACTAGACTACCATACTCGATTAAGAACTTGGTTAAATTGCTAGTTGAGTACAGTCGGCGTGCTAGTCACGTTTTGATTATTATTATTATTATTTTTTTTTTTTATCACTAAAATTTTTATTTAGGTCTTTTTTTTTTTTTTTTTTTTTTTAAATCACTGCAACACAATGGACGCTTCAGTTGTACCAGCTTGGAAAAAACTTGGTCTTCAAGTCAAGGAGACGCCTAAAGAAGTAAAAGATACAAAAGAAACTAAAGAAAAAAAAGATGGAAATGAAACCAACAAACTGAAAAGACATCTTGAAACTAACGATGATACATCAAAGGAAGAAACCAAACAAAAAAAACCACCAAAAAGACCCAAATTACCCAAGTCTGAACGAAAGCCTCCACCAGAAGCCGATCAACTGGTTTACTTGAGATTATACACGCAAGATAAGAAACAATGGAAATTTTCCAAATCAAAACAAAATTGGATCATTCGCCATGTTTATGATACAAACGTGATACCTCCTTCATATCATGAATATTTAATAAACTATTTAGAGGGCGTTCAAGGTGGAATTAGAGCACGAATTGTGGAAAGTTCAGAAAAGATCATTAATGAATGGAACACGTTCATGTCTGAAAAAGACGATTCCGAGAAAGAAGATGAAAAAGAAAAGGAAACTACAGAAGAAAAGCCCAAAAAGCCAAAGAAAAAGGTTCCTGTCAAGGTTCCTGTCAAGGTTCCACCAACTGAAGAAGCTGCAAGATTGGCACAAAAAGTTGCTAAAAAGTTGGGTGGTATTGAGACAAAGTTGGAATTGGTAGATGATAATTCAGAATAAATGTATTGCATATAGAAATAGTAAATATAATATTAAACACTCTAGTGCTTCTCCTCGACCTTACCGCCAGCAGCGAATCTGGGGTGTCTGGGATCGTTGATGAACTCGTCAGCTAAAGAATGTTAGAATTGAGAAAGTAACTATAAAGAACTCGAAAATAAAAACATACTGTTCATGGAGGCCTTGGCACCAACGTTGACCAAGTAAGTCACGACAAAGGCTAGATAATGTTAGTATCATATCACTCAATACAAACCGAGCGCTATATTATGTGCATACTGGCAGTGAAAAAGGGCCAAAGAGGCTTGACTAAAGTGAGAGTTAGTATTGTATCAATATGTTTCCTTTAATTGTTTTATTAATGCTTACTGATAGGAGTAGGATATCTCTTGAAAGCACCGAAAAGAGCCATTTTGAATTGTCGTTGTTTGGATAAGTGTGTCAAGGAAGAAGGGAAATGGTAGTAGATGAAAATGACATCTCACTCGGCCAATCAGCAAGGAACCATCAGAACCAATAGTTACCCTACTTGGTGTTGACCTATCACAGTGGGTTGGGTTATGTATGTATGGGCACAAGAATATATATTGAAAAAATTTCCAAAATTGAAAAAAGGTTTTTTTTCACCATGCACACTTCGGTAAAACTAGTTTAATATGATCCCTAATGATTATTGAATTTACTTTATAGTCGTGTTAGATAGAATCCGTTAGTTTGAGTCGCATACTGTTTTTACTATCGGTATAGCGATATAGGAAATACGGAACATGTATATATATCTAATTATTCTATGTGGTCAAGAGCATCACTAAAAACTTTACAAAGAGCTTCTTTTTCTTCCAAGCCAACACTGATTCTGATCAGACTTCTAGGAACTCCAAACTGAGCAACATAATCCAGCTCTGGGTAGTGTGCTAAAATGGCGTATGGCGAAACCAATGTAAAGTTGGTACCAAGTGAAGGACCTTTGGCTGTAGCGACATGGTCGTAAAACATTTTGGCATGTTCTTCGTTGTGGAAAATAATTGATAATAAACCACCATATCCACCGTTTGTTTTGCGACAAACGTCGTAATACTTTTTCGACTCGTTGAGCTTGGGGTAATAAACTGTTTTGATGTGTGGGCTGTTTTTGAACAAGTCAACAACAGCTTCAGCAGTGTCGTTAACCTTAGTACTTCGTTCCTTGAAAGTTCGACTGTTTCTTTCCAGATAAATGACATCTTCAATCCAGAAGTTTGATTCGTAGTCTTTTTCAATCACTTCTTTCAACTCTTTGTAATAACGCTGTTGAGAGTTTAGTACCAAACTTCCACCCATGACGTTACTGTCACCACTGAATACCTTGGTCAGACTGCTGGTGACTATATCGGCATACGGCAACACATGAACATTTGAAAAATTGCCAACAGTTTCATCAACAACAATCAAAAAGTCGTACTCATCAGCAAGTTTGCGAAGACCAACAAGATTGGGCGATCGTAAAAGAGGATTAGAAGGAAACTCGCAAAAAAGAGCCAAGATCTTTTCACCTTGTTTCAATAGTTCCTCCAGCTTTTCCAAATCATCATCATTTCCGTATCCAAAAAAGTGGTATCCTGCTCCAAACTTTTGTAAAATGTTTCTGGTATCAACGTATGGAAAACCAAAGCACACGCTTTTTAATTGTTCATCTCTGGATTGGAGGATTATGCGATGGGCATTAAATATACTAGCCATACCAGTAGGGTAGAGGTACACATCGTCACTGGAAACGATAGAATCACTGATTCCATCGCTGATTTGATTCGCTACTCTGTTTTTCAATGCGTTTTTTGCATCGTTGAATAAGCAAGGATCCAAATTTCGACCGTATCGTTCTTCTAAAAACGATGCAGATTCTTTAGACTTGTCTTTGGCTCCAAAAAACTTTTCAATTCCAAACTCGGCCATTCTGGAAGAAATACCTTCACCCGAATGTTGCCAGTAAGCTTTACCCAACGAGTAAAACTCTTTAGGAAAGAAAACGATAATGAAAGAAGCAGTGACACTTTCAGCAAATGAGTTTGAATTTTCACCTTGTGGAGTCGAGAGTTGTAAAATACGAACCTTTTGACGAAGACTTGGTTCAATGTTCTTTTTCAAAAACTCTCTACATCTCAATGCAATGGCGTAAGATGGGAAAATGAAACAGGACTCATTTTCACGACCATACTTTTCTTCGAAAAATTTGGCGAGTTTTTGAATTTCGAGATGAATGAAAAATCGAGGATAGCCCGACTTCATAGCTGAGGTGACCCATTCTTCACCTTCTTCGTATGCCACGTTGGATTTCCATGTTGGAAGTGTAACAGAAATGGCGTGAGGTGTATTTTCAGGAATCGGACATCCAACAGCTGTAGGTGGTGCAAACATTGTGAATGCAGAAGAGTCATGGATTTTGAGTCGGAAATGATTCTTATCAACGTTGTTGGGTACATACATACATTGTGTTACATATAAACTTAGATTGTTTCTAAACGTTTTTTTTTTATTTTTTTATTTTTATTATTATTATTTTTGCCTTATACTTTGTTTATTCACAATGATTACACTGTTTTGGACATTAGTCCACTGCTATGTAGTGATTGCAACTACAATTCCATCATACATTACTAAGTATGCTCCAGTAGTCCATTTGTACGCTGAAGAACGATACCTTCCATACTCAATAGAAGAATATGTGAGCCATTTTTACCTTACGGATTCAACAGGCCGCAATATTACAGATAAACTGTCTCTTTCGCTTCCAGACCTTACACGTCTGCAAAACAAATCAAAACTACCAACGAATGACATTTTCATGACAGCTTTGACCGATTTCACAAGCGACCCGGAGTGGCTTACAGGAAAACAAAACATACCAGAAATCGCGAGTGGACGACTACAAAATGCTCCTGCTGTGTTGATTGTTGTTGACAAGGGAGAATTTGTTGACGCTTTTTGGTTTTATTTTTACTCTTTCAACCTTGGTCCATTTGTTATGGGTGGCGGACCTTATGGAAATCATATAGGAGATTGGGAGCATTCGTTGGTCAGATTTTACAACGGTATTCCAAGACTTGTTTGGATGTCTGCTCATGGAGGTGGTACAGCTTACAAATTTGAAGCTATGGAAAAGATGAAGCTTGAAAACAGCAACAATGACGGATCAATAGCCAACAGACCAGTTTTATTTTCAGCACGAGGAACACATGCCAACTATGCTACAGTTGGCCAGCACTCGCATGATTTACCCTATTATATATTGTCTGACTTTACAGACAGAGGTCCTTTGTGGGACCCATCGAAAAACTATGTGGCTTACAAGTTTGATGGCGTGAATGTAGAATACGCAAATGGAACTGAGCCAGGACGAGAAGAGCGGTTTGGAAACTGGCTAGAATTTCTTGGGTGTTGGGGTGATAAACAGTTGGACCCTAGTGACCCAAGGCAAAGATATTCCCCATTTCAATGGAAGTTTATAGATGGACCTTTGGGACCACTGACTAAAAACCTGCTACGACTTGTTCCATGCCAACGCTCTAAATGGTGGAACATGCTTCATACATGTGCAATACGGTCCACGCTGAAGATGGGAGAAGGAATAGAAGCAGAAGGTGGAGGATGTGCATTGATATTTGACAATATCAAGCCACGTATACTACAAAGGTTTCTTCGATTGTTGACATGGAGAGGAGCAGGATGTACACTTATTGATCGTATTTTTGGATAATAGATTTATTTAAACATTTGCCGAATTCTTCTTTTTAATAATTTTTCCTTGTGTAGATTTAACCTGGTCTTTAATTCCTGATCATAGAGAGTGCGTTCCATCTTTAAAAGACTCAACCTGATGACATTGTTTTTTTGTGTAAAACTGGGAATGATTTTGTCGATCTTGGGAAAGCGAAAGAGTAAGTGGTTGACGTGTTGCAGAATTAATCTAATAGTTTTGACAATTTTGATCGTAGAAGGTTCTTGAGTCGAGTTTGAATTTGATACGCCGAATCTCATTAGTTCACCAGTGAAATCAAGTAAAGCCATAATATAATCTTTATAAGTGATCTTTACTTTGTTTTGGAAAACAATGGTATTCACTTGATTCAAACTCAGAACTGCACCATTGCTCTTTAAATACTCTTTGAAAAGCACACCTTCCAAAAACTCTTGAACAGTGCCTCTTGTCAAAATAAATCCATACGCTGTAGACATCCAGATTTTGTTGAGATACACTTGTTTAATCGGTTTAGCAATCGATCTGCACATTTCTTCAACATTGTTGTCTTGTTTCTCTAACTCAGACTTGTCGGTTCGATGTACTTCAAAAATCCTGACAAAGATTAGCAATGGAGCTAGTGTTTATGTTTTTTTTTTTTAAAAAACTAACTTACATCTTTTTACTCAAACCTACATAAGTTTTGTTTATTTGAAGAATTTCATTTCTGTAGGCATGGTCTTGCCCAAGATATGTTCCAATTCGTTTAAATGTTAGGTCCATGGTTGAATAGTAAGGAAAAAAAAAAAAAAAAAAAAAAAATTGTAGCCGTGTGGTAATAATTATTATTTTTTGAAAGTGCAACTTTATTTAATATACAATCTATAATTACATGGTTTTATTTATTTATTTTTATTTTACAGTGACCCATTTAAAATCATTGGATCGATTTCTTGGGATGTGTTTCTAGTCATTGTTTGAGGACTATGGCTTCTTTCGTTTGACGAAAATGTCTTGGACAATGGGTTTAAAAGCTGTGCCTGCTGTATATTAGATATGGTTTGGGGAGAATTGTGTCTAGAAACGTATGTTTGATGAGGACTGCTGACAGTAGGAGTGGATAATGAGCTGGATGCTGTGTTGAGTGGATATAAATGTGGTTGGGATGAATAAACAGGAGTGTTGGAACGAGAAGGATGAAGAGATGGAGCTTGGGAGTTGGTAGCGCTGTGGTTGGGCGAGTTCATAGAATGCATATTTCGAAGCGCCATAGATGGGTTCATAGGGTTTTTGGGAATTTTGATATTGGATTGGTAGTTGAATGATTGTGGATTGGCTCTGTTCAAATTGGCAAAATGATTGGAAGGTTCGCCTAATAAATCATTTGGCAAAGTAAGATGGAGGTTGTTAATATTTGAACCACCATTCAAAATGTCATTTGAAAAAAAGGCTTCTAATGATCCTTGATTCTGAGACAGACAGTCCACATTAGAATTGGGATTTGGAGCAGGAACGTGGGTTTGTTGGGGTAACGGTGAATGGATTTGGGAATTGTGGCCTGAATAGTTGGGTAATGGAGGTAACGCCGAGTGGTTATCAAGGTTAGCATCATCTAACGATTCATTCTTTACATTCATATTTTCCATTTTGATTTGAGAATGAGGCTGGAAATTAGCATTTTGCTGGGTATTCTGTTGTAGCTCTGGTTGAGATGGTAAAGGAGGAATAGAAATATAATCAACAATCAAACGGCCACTCTCAGTAATAATATGAGGATGCTTTGCCTTGACATGTCGACGTAAATCATATTCACGAGCGAATCTGTAGCAGCAGTCGGGAATGGGGCACATAATTCTGCGCTTTTTATCATAACCAGCACCAGTCAGTCTTTCAATCAAGTTGGAATGACCGGTCAATGGCTCACGCTTAGGAAGTTGTTGTTGTTGTGGATGCTGCTGCTGAGATTGTTGCTGTTGAACAGGCATTTGGAAAGGAAAGTACTGCTGGCCAGTGTTTTGGTCAACACCAGAGGTTGAATTCAAAGTTGAAACAACTTCAACAGTTGATCCAGGAGTAAGGGCTTGAGTTTGCAAATTGTCAGGAACAAAACCATGAAACTGCTGGTAATGAATAACAAGTTGATTTTTTTCGCGAAAAGCAGCAGGAGTAGACGCGCAGGAAGAATCATGACAAACCCATCCATGAGTGTACTGGTCTTGATAAGGGCTGAGGATATTGGCTGGAGGATTGGAATGAGAGGTTTTCATGTGCTCAGCAAGAATGGCTTCTGAAGAAAACTTTTGGCCACAGTAACAAGTGATGGTTTTGTGAGAAGCTTTGATATGAGCTTGGAGATCAGGCCAACTGGAAAAGGTTTCACAGCAACCGTTGTTTCCGCAGTGATACGAAGGCATTTGAGCATGAGCTTTTTTGATGTGAGCTTCAAGTCTGCTTCGTAGATCAAACTCGCGTGGGCAGTAAGGACAAATGTGCTCTTTGCGAAAAGTATGACAATCTGAAACATGTTTACGAAGTTGAGATGTTCTTCTAAATGCTTCCTCACATCCTTGGAAGGTACATCTTATTGACGGCACATGGGTTCTTTCGTGTCGGTTTAAATGCTGATTGGTATTGAATCCTTTTCCACAAAATGAGCAGTACAGTGGTTTTTCAACTGAATGCGACAAGATATGAGTCTTTAAATGCGAATCGCGTAAAAATGCCTTGTTGCAACCAATAACTGTGCAGAGGAATGGACGTTCATCTTTGTGAGATCTAATATGCTGTTCTAAAAGACAAGGCCGTGAGTATGCCTTTTCACAGTTTTCCATCGGGCATGGATACTTTTTTGGCCGTGGTTTGGGTTTCTTGACAGCTTTTCCAGTACCGTCATCCATGGTAGGAAAGTAAATTATATTATTCTGACCATAATTGTTGATATCATTTGGAACAGACTGGTCTTGCAATGTATTGGCCATTTCTATTATGCGATCCTCCTTGGTTATTGGGTTATGAGTGATTCATCAATTGAAAGAAATAAAAAATAAAAATAAAAATATAGTGATCTGATCTGTACAACAGGGTTGTTAAAATTTCAGTGAGTCGAAACAAAAAAAAATTTTTACAAATTGGACGAGGGATGAAAAAAAAAAAAAAAAAAAAAAAAAAAAAATTTTATGTAATGGATGTATGTATAAACATGTGACTTGCTTGTTTTTTTTTTATTACGAGACTCAAGTTTGACACAAAGGATGCGATTGTAAAGCACGGTTAGAGGTATTCAGGACCTTGTGTTATTTATGTTTAATCTGTATTATTCATAAATTGTTTATTTTCTGTCGCAAATATTGCTGTTTTCTCAACTCCTCCTTTTTAATGCTACCTATTATTTGGTGTAAGGTACCAAAAAACGTTACACGGCTTTATCAGTATGTTTTTGTGGAAGCCGCACACCTGATATTCATGTGATGGTGTTTATTTGGTAGGGTAAAATTTTTATTTTTTTATTCAACGCGTGTGCATCTACAAGACCTTGTCAACCAATATACAAAAATGTCAGACGGAGAAGAAGGGTATGTTTGATCTTTTTTCTTTTTGAAAGGTTTTAATTTTTAATAATTGAATCTAAACTAACCTTTTTTTTTTTAGATACAACGAGCGTTTTGAAAATGCCTATGATGAAAACGAAGTGTTTTCAGGCGACGAAGACAACTTTGACGAACAAGGAAATCTCACCTCTACAGAAAACTCTCATGGAAAGACAATTATAGAAAGTGGAGCACCTCGCAAGAAATCGGCACAAGAGCTTGCTGTCCCTAAGGAAGACAGAATGACCACACCATATATGACCAAGTACGAACGTGCTAGAGTGTTGGGAACTCGAGCACTTCAAATTTCAATGAATGCTCCAGTTTTGGTCGATTTAGAAGGTGAAACAGATCCTTTACAAATCGCTATGAAGGAGTTGACACAGCAAAAGCTGCCTTTGATTATTAGGCGGTACCTTCCAGACGGAAGTTATGAAGATTGGGGATGTGATGAGTTGATTCTTCCTCAATAAATCAATAAATCAATAAATCCAATGCAAACCTTTAAATTCTTTATATTCATTAATTATCATAATCACTAGAACAAAGCATGTTGACAAAATCGCTGTAATAAAACCAAGAATCTGACAAACCATGCGACTTTAAAAAGGGTTTAAGACAAACGTCTATATCAGTATTGGACATTCCGTTTGCCAAAAGCAGTTCACGTAGTTCATGCGTAGATATCTTTTTATCCTTTTGGTTGAGCAAGTCGTCTCTTGAAGAGTCTTCAAATGCCATGAATGCTGTGAGTAGTTCGTTTTTGGGTGATACTCGTGAAATGAGATCAGTCATTACGGTCAAGTAGGATGAGAAGGTGATGGGTTCTGGCATTTGAGAAATCATCTCGTCAACATAAGATGATGAAGGTGATTGGCCTAAAGGGGTTAGAATTGGTTTAAAACTCAGTTTAATGTGCTTTATTACTTACCCAGAGATACTAGCATATCTTTCAAGTCTTCGTGAGATATGTGTCCATCTCCATCTTTATCCAGCAACGTAAAAGCGTCTTTGAGTTGACGAACTTGGCTCGGATTTAATTGAGTGAATGCACCTGAGGTCGTTCTTCGTGTTTTTTTTCCATCAAGCTGGCTTTTTATTAGTAATGCTTAAAATATATTGAGTGTCAATGGCGATTGAATCAGACTTCTTACCATTGTTATAAATAAGGATGTTGGGTTGGTAATGAGGGTTGGTAACAAAAGTTAGATAAATAAAGGTCAAATTTGCACTACCACTTACAAAAAGTAAAAACAAAAAAAAAACAAAAATAAACATAAAAATAGAAAATAGAAAATACAACTAAAAATTACAATGGCTAAAACCCAATATTAAAAAAATGAAATAAAAATAAAAATAAAATCACCTGGAAAATCCAGACAAGACTTTATTGAAATCTTTTTCATTCAAAACAACGCCATTTTCTGAACATTTGGCCTTTGTTCTTAACTCTGCACACAAACCGTCAATATCGAGTTCGGCAAATTTGGGATGTGAACTGATACGATCCCAAATAGCAGTACAAGAAACCATCTTAGGAGGTGCTGGAATTGTATCGTCATCTTCGTCATCATCACCAGTGTTAATGAGATTGTTCAAAGTATTATCATCCTTCTCTTCTTCCTCGTCATCATCAACAAGGTTCTTGTCAAACTGTAACGAATTAGAAACTCCAGGTTGTTCAGGAGTTGGAAGAACAAACTGGTTAAGACCAGGAGTTGTGTTTGAAACAGGCGTGTCAAATGCACTCAAGAAATCTGTATCAACAACTTGGTCATTATAATTCGATAAGAAATCGAGATCAAAAGAAAGAGGAGCAGCGCCAGCACCAGAACCAGAATTTTGCAATGGCTTGTCAGACTTTGGCGACAAAAAACTTGTATCAAAAGCTGAGATTTCGGAATTGGAAATGGTAAATGGGTTTGAAGTCTTGTACTTAGGAATGGGGTTTTCCTTGGTTCCACATGCAAGACCGAGTTGATCACAAAACGCATCTTGGTCTTTTGGTTCTGGTCCGACACTGGATACTGAGTTAGGTGTAGATTGCGTCAAATCAGGAACATTTTCTGTAGATTTCCCTGAATTGAGAGAATCTGGTGACTCACTCTGGGCTTTGAAATCACTGTCAGGCTTTGCAGTTGATTTGGATGCTTGGAAAAAAGGAAACTCAAAAGTAAACTTGTTATCTGGAAACACTGCAGCAGAAGAAGACGGTAAATACGATGTTTGGCCTTCCTTAAATTTACGCAGTTCAGACTGTAATCGTTCAACTTGAGCTCGTAAAACATCGTTTTCAGTGTTTGCAGTTTCAGCTTCTTTTTCCAGTTCCTCAACTCGGTCCTCAAGTTCTTTGAGATGTTTTTCCTTTCGTTCTCTAAACGCACGTTGTGCTGCACGGTTTTGAGCTTTGCGCTTGTTTTCAGGTTCATTTGGATCAATTCTTCTGCCAGGGCGACGTGGTGGTGGTTTTTGAGAGCTTGAATTAGAATTGGATGCTACACTTGGAGTCTCTCCAATGGCTTGTTTTTTAGTCGATTCGGCAGATGCATCACCTGATGCAGCGGCTTGTGCCTTTCGTTTTTCTAGTACATTTTTCTCCTGAACAGCCAAGTCGGACGGTGATGAAGAATAACTGTTGGCTGATTTTGGTAATGTCGCATTTGAAAGAGATGGGAGTCCAAAAGTAACATCAGAAGGAGAGTGAGGAGAAAAACTTGAAATGGAAGATGAGCCAGGAGTGCTGTCAGTGTCAAAAGCAGGTGTAAAGTTACCGATATCGTTAAAAGCAGGCGAGATATCGCTCAAGGCAGGAGGAATACCATTTGTAGGTTGCGACGACTGGGAAGTATTGAGTATTGCGCCAGTAGCATCAAAAGCCTGAGGAAAGTCAAAAGAGTCCAGAATAGGGTCGAAATTGTTAGAGTATAGGTTTAAGATGTCATTGTCGATTTCAGGAAACCCAGGTACGGTGTTTGCTAATGAATCTTTGGACTTTTTGAGCTGTTCAGCCGATGTGAATGAAGGAAAGTTAGAATCCATGATAGATTTTGGTGGTTGTGATGACCAATGGAGTAAAAAACTGATAATAGTAATAAAATTGTTGCAAGTAAAAGAGATAAAATAAGAAGCAGAGTCAGAAAATGAATTATTAATACGTTTTTTTGGTCTCGAAGATACATACAAGCATGGAACGTTACAGAAAGCTTAATTGGTAGGTGAAACAGATTAAGGGTCTCTACTCTCTAATAGCCCAAGCACTTGAACCTGCTAATGCGTGTATGAAATCAGCATTAGACTCGGCATTATTCATTGAAAAGGCTTGATACATGTGAAATGCAGATAGTTCAGGAGGAATTGCACCGTAACCTGTTCCCAGTCCAGAAAGAAGGACTCGAAACTCGTTTTGATTAATAGTTTTTGAAAGGCTGTTTTCTACACATTTCAACAGGTTCCAAGTACAATTAAACACAATCGAGTCACCAAGAAACATTTCATTAGTATGGCTCGGTAGTTCAGACGGAAATGTCATTGTCGGTACATGAATCAAATCAGGCAAGTTGGAAAAGCTGAGACTGACTTGTTCCAGACCGTTGATCTTTTGTAAAAACGTTGAAGAAAAGTAAACTGCGTTGGTAGGAGTAATGTATCCATGTTCTTTTTCAATAATTGTGTTCCTAAAAGCAGCAGAAATGTGTTTTGGTAGCAGTTTTGGCGTGTTTGAAGGAATGACTAAGTTTAAGCTGTTGGCATAGTACTTGGAAATTGCCAAATCAAAACCACCTTCTAAAAAGCCAAACGAGTTGCCTGGAGAAACAATTGCGTTTACTTTGAAATTGTCAACGACATGTGCGAAGGAACGGTCGAGGTCTGGAAATGGCGGAGGTACTATTGAGATTTTGAAATTGTTAATGATATACTCGGATTCTTGACGATGGTTTTTAAGATGTTGTTTGAAAGCGTTAAGAAATAAAGAAGAAAAATCGTAAACAATGAAATGAATGAGTGGCTTTGACATGATTTGAGATTGTAGGATCAAGAATTTGGAGATAATTGACGAAATCTATTGGTGTTTTTTTTTTTTTTTTTAAGCCATAAAGAAACCATCTGGTTTTCAATTATTCATGTTATGCTTACCCATCACAAAAATATACCATTTACGAGACAATTTACACGTGCTTTTCACATTTTTAAAAATAAACAAACTCAAAACTCTTAACTGAGCCATTTTCATCCTTTTCATCAATTCTTAGCCTGTGTCTATGTCAGCCCCAACATGAGCCCTAATTGTAGCTTACGAGGAACAGGGAAACCGTTATAGGACAAAAACCTTCCCGACTCATTCCATTTGACATCAGTAAAGCTTACAGACGGTTATCTTTGTCCTTTTGCAAAGTGTTTTTCAAAAGCATATACTATCAACAAAATCAAACATCATTTGGAAACCGAAAACCATGAGTCTGTTGCAGGACTTGCACTAAACTAAAAAGAATTGCGATCCCTGTTGACAAACGTACCTAAATCGCTATTTGTCGCAATGGCTCAGTACTTTTAACAAAAGGTGAAATCCTGCCACATTGTAGGAAATGCAAAAGCTGTGATGATGTTCTGATTGATCCAAGACTGGATTGTCAAGAAACAATTGAAATTACCCGTTTGTTGGTGCTCAAGTGTCTACCATGTTTTACTCTTTGGATTGTTACAATGCTGACAAAGATCTGCAAAGTAATTATTATGATGGAAGGTCAAATCACGACTGTATATTACCAAGATAAACATCACTTTGTTCTTTGCACGTTTTCACCTGAAGAAGGTTCAAAGACTCTAGAAAAAACTAGGAAGACACAAAGAAAGATTTGGAACGAGAATTCAACAATCATTCACACCGCAACATTTTCTCTCATTCAGAAGTCAAAGACGAAAGCAAAAACAACAATAACGCTGAATCAAAAGTCCCTGATTACGCTTCCAACGCTAAATTTGTCATTGCTTTGGAACCAATATTTTTCTTACAACAAACGAAGAAAAAGTGTTCAAGAATTTCTCTGAAATCTATTTTTTCATCACTTTTTGTGAATTGTATTGCTTCCCGCCTTTGCCCCAAACACTGATGAAGGGCTCATCTAAATCTTTTTGTATAAACCAATGTCAAAAAAATGCAATAAAGGGTTACATGACTATGGCCATTTTTTAGGTTTGATTCAAGCCTCGCCAAATTTCAACTGAGATCAAGACACATCCATCCTTCAAGGCTTGTCGTTTGACCAAGATGTTGGAATAGATCATCACTCTTTGCGGCTTGAAACTATGTCTGAACACAATGATTCCACCAAGACTGGTATTGAAAATCACTTTCCTGATTAGCGACTTTTCAATGTACCAAATGGTTACAAATTTCCCAATCACAACGATTTATTGGCTGCAATGGACCAGTTTGTAATGTTGTTGATAACTGAAGACCCAATTAATCTCACCACTAAGTCCAGATTGATCCGAGCTTTGGTCATCCAATTGTTTTGTGGTGGGAAAAACTAGGTTTCTCATTGTCGACGCATCCATCTTTTTTATCCGTCTTGCAATTTTTGGTTCCGCCAGTCGTCAGTCAAACGAACAGCTTGACATACTATAAAGTGTCGAATCATGTTTACGATTTGACTTGGGCACGTAAACTGGCTAAAGATGACTACCTTTTCGAGATGAGCAATTTAATCTTTGATTGCAAATCTTGGAACACTATACAATAGGTGACAAAAAGCTTACAAATGAAGCTTTGGCAAACATGGTTACCCTCAAACATGAAAGACTATATGATGGCATGGGAAATGGTCACCCCAAGTACAACTTGTGGTCTCACAATGGAAATCATTTCTTTTCTTTGGAAAAAGGTGAAGGTGACTATTGTCTAAAAGAAATTGACAACCTCACGGAGATGCTGATGTTTTTGGGTTTCATATCAACAATTCCTAATCCTAGTCTTTCTGAGATGGTGGATTGGACATATACAAACACTGAAACTGGTCTCCGATCTATGGTATATCGCCTTCTAGTGGTTGGAAAATGGAAATAGAATCCCAACGTTAGACGTTCCAAGCGTAAAGTCAGAAGGACCAACCCATGATTTATTGAGTGTACTGTTGCAGAACTCATTTTACGATGCCTTTCATACTTTAAGCCTTTGCAAGTGTTCTTGTTGAATAAAAGGGGGTGCGGACCTGTCTTTTGTTTCTACCTGCTGCTCTCACGTATTTTCTTTCTCTCAAAAGCGTAATTAAACCAGTTTTTCAAAAACGCTGCAGCAGTACCTTGAGATTTATTTTTGCGAGGGAGTCTCACTACAGGCGTTTAGACTTTTCCAAACACGGAGATTGAACAATCTTGGAGAAATGATCAACAAAATTAGTAAACCTAACCATTTTTTGAACCTTGCAAATCTAATGTGTGGCAACGAAGAGACAACTTCATCAGGAATTTCACATTTGGGAGAAGGAGAAGTTTCGTATGTGGCGCAAGAAAGGTACCAGTGAATAAGCACGTTAATTGTAGTGAATTAATTAAACTTTTGGCAGGAGTTTTGATTAACAAAACAGAATTTACCCTAAAGGTGTATAGAGTAAATTCCAGCTTCGATGCAAAAGGTTCCGAAAAACGTCAAGTTTAAACCTCGAAAAAACTATGTTGCATACTCACATACATGATTTTGTGAAGAGTATCAAAATATAAATAATTGTTTTTTTTTTTACTTTTCAAACCTATCCAATTGTACAATTATCATATTCAGTTCTATTTTATTTAATTTCAATCTCTGGTAGAATAGCAGCATTTAAAACAACCTCCCATAAACTGACTCTTAATTTTATGTCCATTCAATAATTTTTACTCTTTGAGCAATTAAGTGCGCAGATCGACCCTCAATTTTTAGCGGTTGTAACTTTTTTTTTATCACTAAATATATGCTCGGCAGTAGACTGGATTTTAAAGTGAAATTTGGGTGTACGCATTAAGCTGTCTAAAAGTACTGTATAGAATTCAAGTAATAAAATAACTTATACAATGTAAAAGTATAGTTTGTTGTCCTTAATCCAGGAAAAGGAAAAGAACATAATAATACAAATACAATTATAAAACAAAAAATATATGGAGGTGGTCTAATCAACCAAAAGTTTACAAATTTACAGTTAACTAAGGTATATATAAACTATCAATTCCAATATAAATTGAAAATCAAATTTAGTATTAAATATTTATCCTATGTTTTTAGAAAATAAAAAAATTAATTGCTTCAGATATTTTCACAAGCCTTTTTCAACCTATAAAACTCAGCAGAAACAATAATTGCGCACAAAAACTTACGTCAAACGCGTTGGATTCTCTCAAGTAACTTTTTGGGTGTGTTGAAAGTAATGAGGAACATCAACTAAACGACATCAATCACAAACTACAAGGCTTACTGGATAGAGAAAAAAGTGGACTCGTTTATCAAGATGGGATTTGGAAAAGTTTTCAGCAACAATTGGGTATTGACAAATTGATATTTCAAGGCTGTGTTTTGATGCTTTACTATTCAATTTGTCAAATATTATCCAAAATTAGTTTGAGTAAAGGTCGTAGTTTATGGAATATAAAGCATATATA
>JAKTYL010000210.1:0-22626 GCA_030578715.1 Magnusiomyces tetraspermus
TATATATATATATATATATATATATATTTTTTCACTGCTGTGTTAAGCTCACGCGACAAATAGGAATCGGAATATATATTAAAGGACAGAATGTAAAGAGTAAAAAATGGTCATTATTGTCATTAAAGGAAATATATATATATAAGATACAAAAGAATTTTTAAAAATATTAAACAGTTTTTTTCAAATATTAAATATAATTTTTAATGAGATCGTTAAAGCGCTTGAGCGCAACAGAGGGCTTCATGCCTTTATTGCTTCTCCACACCTTCTCCGAGTTGACTGCGATTTTGTCAATGGAGCCCTTGACAAAGTGTGTGACCCAGTGCGTGGGCGGGATTCTGTTCCAGGAGGAAAAGTCGCCGTAGAGGCCTTGCAGGTACAGGCCCATGAACAAACGGAGCTGGTCTTCTGGGATGGAAGAGAAGGTAGGGTTGGCGAGAGAAAGCTTTGCGAGGGTGGAGGAAGGCAGGGATGCATATGGTTTGATGGACGGCTGGGCAGCAGAGGAGACAGGCGACGATGGTGAAGCAGGTGACGAGGAAGACGGGGTTGATGAGGTTGAGTGAGAAGAGTGTGAGGAGCGAGAAGAGTGTGAGGAGTGTGAGGATGAGGAAGAGCGGGAGGATGAAGAAGAGAGATAGTGTTCATTGTCAGAGATGGCAGACCTTGAACGAGCGTGAGACTTTTTTTGAAGAACAGGAGCAGAAATCAAAGACTTTTTCAATTTCTCTTCCTTTTCACTGTTGAAAAGCTTGGAAAAACTCTTGCGTTGGGAAAGTTTCCTGGGTGGGACAGTTTGAGGCTGTGTGTGTTGCGAAGGTTGTTGATGCAAAGAAGGTTGACGCAAAGAAGGGTGATGCAAAGAAGGTTGGTGGTGATGGCTATGCTGGTGGTGATAGTGTTGAGCTGGTGGTTGTTGTTGATGGCAGAAGGCTGTTGCTGAGGACACTGGCGCCACAGGGGCAGGAGGAATGAACCCGTTGACATCCTGGAAAGAGACAGGGCTGTAGGAGTATGTGGACGAAGGGTCAAACATGCAGCTCGCTCGGGATCTGCGCTTGTTTGAGACTGTGTAGTTTGAGTGTGGATTGGTGCCATACGCCAGGGGCAGAGGAGACGGCAGTTGGCTCATCAGCAGCAGCATCTGTTCTTTGGAAGAATCGAACGGCGAGCTGGCCAGGTCCAGGTTACAGGGTCTTCTGGGGACATGGTTTAACGAGCCAGTTTGGTGGTAAGTGGAAGAAGCTGCATAGTCTGAGCCCATTGAGTAGTCGGCAGCAAGGGGAGCAGAGTGACGATGATGGCGGGGAGGCCTGGAGTCCTGCTCACGACGAGCAGGACGAGGAAGCGCTGAGGCTGAAGACATTTTTCTTTTTTTTTTTTTTTGGGCAAATCTGGAAAAAAAGTGCTTGGAAAAAGGGCTTGGAAACGGATGGTTCAAAATGAAGACGGAGAGCTTCTGGGACGATGGAGAGCTTTTATACCCAATTTTGTCTCCCCAGGCCCTTTGGTCTCAGCGGCAGCTCATCAATAGCCCCTCGCTAAGAAAAAAACAACCCCCCCTGGCCTGTTGTTTGAAACCACCCAGACCCATAGGGGCGTGCTATATAGGTCCCCAGTGTATAGAAGCCACTTAACATTTCCGGAAATGAGTCCACTCTTGGGGCTGCGATGCGAAATAATAAGGGGACACATAGTTCCAGCGAAAGCCTACGCACCGAATAGGCCGTCGTACTCAGTGTAACACCACCCGCTACGGAGAGACATGGGCGTCTGCGGCTAGTTAGCACCTGTTACCGAAACAGGGTCGTTTTGGTGCACCCATTAGAGAGTTTCCACGTGTTACTCAGGTGTTCAGCCGTGCCGCAGACCTTCCAGCACCGTCGAGCTGGGCTTGATTTTTTTTTTTTTTTTTTTTTTTCCTTTGGCCTTGTTTGTACGCTGAACAAAAGCCGTCCAGCTGCTTGTACAAGCAAAAATATTTAATTTCGCATCCACGGGAATGGGTTCTGGAGGTGTGTTTTGCAGAGTTGATGTTACAGTCGGTTTATTCGGAGCGGGATTTGACAGTTGCGAGGTGGTTTTGTAGAGGGTGGAATAATTTGATATTTGTACACATGTCAGTGTTTTATGTCTGCTTGAAAGTAAATAATATTATCAATTATTACTATATTATTATATTATTATATTATTATAATGAGTTGGCTAGTTTTGATAAATTGGTTTTATACTCTGCCTAGCAAGTACCCACTTTAAACACCACCAAAACCATCGTTTCCTCTTTCTCCACAGCACCAACGGCTAAAAAGCAGCTGCTTGGTGATTATTGATTATACTGACATTTTACCCATCAGCAAACAGCCTCCTTCGTCACCACATTGACTCTTTTTGAATAAAGCTAAAAACAAACTAAAAGCGGAATAGAGTCAAAAATAAAACAAAAGGAGAAAAAATATTATTGCAACCGGTTGCTGAGAATGTTGATTAGCAACGGCGCTCTACACACACATAGCACAAGAGTGTGTGCTCCGTACTAATATATACTTTTTAAGCCTTCTACGCTAAAATTCAACTAAACTCCCTATGATTAGAGTCAGCTTTAGTTATCAATCAACCCTTTCCAAACACGCAATTAGCACTAGAAGAAGAAAAAATAAATAAACTAAAAAAAAAAAGGTGATTTCAGCAGATTTCATTAATTTAAATCTTGGTGCAAGTTTTTTAGGTACGACCTCCGTTATCGTTTTTATCATTTTCGTTATCATTTTATGGTTATTCTAGCCTCGCCTATGGACGCAGCTATCGCTACGCTAGTGATAACAAGCAATGATGGCCTCATTATTCAACACTTCAATGTGCCGTTGGCTGCGTCTGTGTATCGATTTTGCAACAGCTTGGGTTTAGTTTTTTGCTGGTTGGTTTGTCGGCAGACCGTCTTGTTCTCAAGTATTGGATGAGGAAGAGAATCGTTCCATAAGTACTGCTTGAGCTTTGCTTCAGCTTTGCTTGAACAGTTGATTTCAGACTGTAATACCCAGGTCCTGGTTTGTAACTATCTTGTCTATCTCTTTCTCTCTCTTTCTTTCTTTCTCAGAACTGGCCAGCGATCTACATTTGCTAGCGTTTACTACTCAACTCTCCTGCTCTTCACCAGGGTTTTATTTCATATTGAACTATTGATAAGTCTACATGCGTGTACAAATGTATATGTATATGTATATGTATATATGTATATATATCCATATGTTTTGGTAGATCGGCTCTTCCGATACGTGTTTTTTCTTTTTTGTTTCGTATATTTTTGCCCTAATCTCTTGTTCCATATTTTTTGGACTACATATGTCACAACCCTTGAGCAAATGTGATCAAAAGCAATGTTTTGGCCCTTCATGGCTCAATTAGATCGTTATCGTCGTTTGCTTCTTTTCTTTTCTTTTTCTTTTGTTTCTTACTGATGAGCTCTTATTTTGGATGGTTTACAGCTTGCAACATCACATCTTGGTATATTAATCTTGTTATTAAATTGTTGATGAGCTAGCGTGAAATAAAATGAATGTATCATTGAACAAATCTACAACACTCCATCACACAGACAAACAACCAGGCGCACGACGGATTGGCGATGAGCCAAAAAAAAAAAAAAAAAAAAAAAAAAGATAGGCAAGTGAAAAAAGAAAAGAAGTGCCAGCGTCTTTTGACACCTTCGGTCCCAAGAAAAAATTGAACGCGACTGGCCTCTCTACATCTACATTAGAGTGCAAATATAGCTCCTCTCTATCTTACATTGAGGGCATGAGCATGAGTATAGCTACGGAGAGCTCTGGCGGCAGCAGTGGTGCGAATGCTAAAGGGGCCAATAGCCATGTTGGCCAACACCAGTCAAAGCTCACCGGTCAAGACACACCAGTTATAGAATATCGTTATGGCTATTGTGAAAAATTCAAGAAAAGCTGTTCTCAGCATAAATTATCATACATATTAAAATGACAGGTATGACAGCTACTGGCAAATCCAAACCTTTTTTTTCTTTTGTAACGATATTCCGAGCATTATTTTCTCTTTACTTTTTATTTTTAATTTGGCTCACAATCGGTAAGCCCAGACACAATCGAAATAACTCTGTTTTTCATGTCCGTAGGGATTTTCACCAGCCAGTGTGGCCCATGGTAGCATCTAACGAGCATTCCAAAAAAAAAAGCCTAACTTTGGAATCACGACTCCCATTTCCCTTCCCAGTTAGGAATCGAGATATGGAAAAAAAGAAATTATAAGGTGATACCTGCAGATTTAACTTGCAAAAACGGTTTTTTGCACTAATGTTACCAATGTTCTCTTTACTACACTCGTATATGTTAGCAGTTGTGTCTTTGGTGTTTCTTCGTCATTAGCTTTTTATTGATTTTTTTACTGTATTTTTTTTTTTTTTATTTGGTTCGCTTATTATTATGCCTCTATTGGTGAATGTTCTGACTTTTGGTGACTACTTTTGAAGAGCAAATGAATAAAAGGGTTTTCCGGCCCAAAAAATCAAGGTTAAGAAAGCCTTTGTTTAAAAATCAAAAAATAATAGTACAAACAAAAAAACGGCAACAGTAAGAGAACCTCCAATGGTACCTAGGGCACCCTCTCGCGCAGTTTGCAACTGGTCAACTACTGTACTTTCTCAGTGAGTGCTTTTTGTCTCACAGGAATCAAGGGTTCAGGTATAGGTTTGGAATCTGAGTTCATTTTTCTATGTCTCTCTGCCTCTGTCACTCTAGGTTTTGGAAACATATGAGATGTGAAATATATAAAGCATCTCAACTAATTACGACTTACACAGACAAAAAAAAAAAAAAAAAAAAAACAAGACAAACCCGAAATAGTTTATATTTATAATGGTAGTTAAGGGAAAAAAAAAAAAAATAGGCTACAAAACCAGGAAAGTTGAACAAGACAAGGACTTTTTTTAGTTTGGCAATAAACCAAATGTTTGTTTAATTCAACTCTTACTCGATTTACGTGGTTAATCTGGCCAATTAATAGTAAATCAATAAAGTTTTAATTGCTGGTGTGTTTATCTAGGCTCGCTTGTTTACAGACCGACTGGTTTTCAAATAAACTAGTTTACGCCCTAATGTATTAAAAAAAAGAATCTTCCAACTTTGGTCACCAAGACTTGTTTTGGCACTTTATTCACCGTTTGGTTTGAACGGCCGAATTCAAAAACCTAAAGGTTTCAATATTTCATTCCTTTGGACCTCATTCGCTAGTCTAGAAACAAAAGAAAAATAGCTTTTTTCTGGAAAACTAGTTGGTTAAAAATTTTCACCCTTTCGTTCCCGAATGAAGATACAAGTGAAAGATAGAAATAATATTCAAGACATAAATAGGCAAACCTGCAAAAGAATAAAGAATAGCAACTGTACTGGTCGTGCTTTTTTTTTCTTGTTTCCTCGCTTTTATTGTTTCGTATTTTACATCTTTCATGTATACCTGATGTATATTTTCTGTGCATGTTTTCCGGTAGGCGTGTAGATGTTTGTCAATTGGCCATAGTTGTTCATATATTTCGTATAGCCCTGTTGTCGCAGCTGCTGCTGCCGTGTATTTTATTTTTATTTTTTAATACACAAATTCATAGTATTCTTGATACACTTCTAGCTTCACAAAAGAAGGGCTAATGGAGCATTGTTGAACCGCGCAAATCAACGATAGAAAAGTTTTTCAACAAAAGCCGGTATTTTTTTTCCTTCTATCCGTTTGTCTAGCTTTTTCTTTATATAGGGATTCAAGGGTTACTCAATAAAAGATACAAAGAAGTTGAAATATTATTTTAGTCAACAAATCCTTATCGGGATTTGAACCAAAGAAAAGAGCCAAAAAACAAGTAAATAATATATATCGATGTATCATTCAAAAGGAGATACATATCTACTCATATTTGCTTTCTAGAATTTTTTTTTTTTTTCATTTCATTTTTCTTTAAACCCTTTTTCTTATATTTGTACAAAACAAGGAAAAGCATGTGGCTGGATAGCCTTTGGTTGTTTGCGATTCAAGGTTCAATCAAGTGTGTAGAAAACACAAATGTAGTATTGAAGGTAATGTTTTTTGGTTGGGTGTGTGAATATTAAACCAAAATCAAGGCGTAGTGGTAATTGTCTTCTTTGGATATGGTTTTGGAATATTGCTTATTTTCCGTGATTTGTTTTATTGTTTTGATTTTCAATTGAATTGAAAAAAAAATTTAAAACAAATTTAGGCATTGACAATGATCGAATCCACTTTTGGAGACTTTAGAATAATAATAATTTAATAAAAATTTTAACAAAATTGGAATGAAAGAAACTGTAAAAAAAAAAAAAAAAAAAGAAAAAGAACAAAGTCAACTCGGTGAACATTAATAAATATTTTTTAATACAAATTTGTTCTTTGCTTCACGCACCCTTTTTTCGATTGCATTGAAGAACCACCAGCTTCTCCTCAATTTTTTCCATGTACTTCAATTCACCCAGTTTTCTGTTCTTTTCAGTCTTTGTAGATACTCGATCTTGCAACATGGATTTCCAAACAGATGGTAAGCTCTACATTTGAATTCAAGATTAAAATTAATTGTTACTTTTTGATTGAAAACATTGCTTCTTTGACTTGTAGCTCTGTACATGTATATATTTATAAAAACAAAATAAAAAAGAAAGCACTTGCATTAACATTCACACATGTATTAAATAAACTCGTAAGCCTTACTCAATCATAGCTTTTCGGAAATCATTGTGGCATCTTCTACCGTCATTATATTACTTCCGTTTTTTTTTTTTTTTTTTTTTTTTTTTGGCATACTCTCAACTCCTTAGATCGTCTCATTTCCAAAAGCTTCTGTAGCCGTTGGAGGTCCAATAAAGTACTTGCGGCCCCATACAACATACCAGCCAGCAGAAATCAACGAAAATCCTGCGAAACGTGCTGCTGCGTAATTAGTTGTTTCTTTGGTACCTGGAATAGCACCATCGCGAGCAAACGCACAAGTGCATCTGAAGGCAACAGTAAGAGCGCCGGTGCTTGCAAACATCAAGATTCCCAACAATAAAACCAGAAGACCAAATCCACCACTCAGTAGAACCAGTCACAATCTTGAAAAGCAAGCCAATTGGCATTCTACCCGGTGCGCTCAACAGCGTTGGGATTTTTTTTTTTTTTTTTTTCATAGGAAGATTGAACAGCACGGGCAACAAGTAAATTACACCAGTAAGAGCATCAGTTACTACTGACAAAATCATTCCTTTTGGGAACTTCACGCTCAGGATTTTGAATTTCTTCACACATTGAAGCAGTCATTCCGTAACAAGTTAGGGCATATGCTGCTTGTAAACGGCCAACAAAGAATGCCCATCCTGGGTACCAGCCTGAAGCAGACGCGTCATAATGGGTAAACACTGTTTTTGCCAGAGTTTCTGGCGTCAGCCATAGAAAGCAAAACAGCAATAATAATGATTACAGAAGCTCCTATTCAGTACATACACAAGTTGTTTGATAAAGTCGAGATATCTTGAGCAAAACGCGTTGAAAAGAGCACAAACGATCATTACTGCTCAAAACATCAAAACTGTTTGCCAGGAATTAGGAGCCCAGAAGTATGGAAAACCGAGTAAATTTCTGCCAGTGAAGTAGCAATACATATCAAGAGGATTGTAACGTATTGTCCATCAGTAGAGCCAATATACATTGTAGTACTAAGACCAAACGGACCAGCCTATTATAAAGCTGTTTAGTTAATATATTACGTGGCACTTGAACTGTTGATTGGACAAGCACGCAGACTTACCATAGTTGCAAAACTTAATCCGAGAATGGACATGATCGATAATTTTCGTAATAACTCTTGTTTATAGCCTAGCTCAGCCAGCTGAGACTCTACTGTGACTGTTCTGGCATTGATTGTAGCTTCTTCTTCCATAACAAAAAAAAAAAGGCTCAAAGTAGTGAAAAAGTAATTGGCTAGTTATTAAAGATAAATAGATTAGGTAACAAATATACAAATATAAACAAAAATAGATCAAAACTTTTCAAAATGAGCAAAAATGAAAACTGCATTAAGAAATCGTTGTAAGACAAGAAAAACAAGGGACCCCGAGTTATTTTATACTAAATGGAGAGGGGTGGAGAAACCTTAATAAAGCATGAAAGCAGTGCTTGATAAGCTTTGAAGAAGGGGCTTACCAGTGTTTAAAACAAGGGTTCCAACGTTTTTCAAAGCCCATGTAAGGTTTTGTGTTTTTACAAAGAATGAGTAAACCGGTTAGTTACTAAACTAGATTTGTATTTACACGGGTACTAATTAGGACAATATTTACATTTACAATAATTTGTGTCAAAAACAAGCCTGGGTTTTCATCATGCGTATGGTTCATATCCAAGTACATTTTCCAAATTGACTTCACGTCGCGTTTGACGACGCTGTTCTTTGATCTGCTTACGGACCTGTTTTTTCTTCTCTTTCTTAGACTTCCAAGCAGATTCGTATTGATCCTCCTTTTCTTCTTCAACCTCTTCAGTTTCGTCCAATTCTTCTTCTTGTTCTTCTTTTCCTGTAGTCGTGACTTTACCCTTCTTCTTTTTCATCTTTTTAGCTCTATCCTGCTTCTTTTTCTCTTTGGCAGCCAAAAACTCTGAAAGCTTATCTTCATTCGAAACTCGTGTCAGTTTGGTTTTGGCTCCTAATCCCCACAAGTCGCCACCTGATGATTTTCGAGCATCATGGTATGCCTGCTTGTCATACGATTTGGGTACGGTCCACTGCTCAATATTGCCGTTTTCTGAGCATACTTCCATGACAACATGTCCATCACGCTTCAAAGGCTGTCTCAAAATACGTGACGTACCTTGCAACTCGTCTAGACGTACGCTTGTTGTTTCTGTGTTTGAATTTGGCTGTTGTGGTTGCTCTAAGCCTGCTCGCTTTACACTCAAATAACTGAAAATTGCAGTCTCGTGAGATTTACCAAAAGGTCGACCTTTGCCTGCCATTCCGCGTCCATCTTTAGCTTTTCCAGAATCCTCCGATGTCCACTTTGCAGCAAGATACAATCCCTTCTTCAGTTCCAATGAAAACTTGGGTCGTTGAACAACTTGCCCAAATTTGCACCAATTAAACATAGATGATCTATCGCGCTCACGGGCTTCGATTCCAATCTGTAATGGGCATTTGTTGTGGTGTGTGCATGGTGCTAAAACTTCCAACTTGTAAAAATTGTCTCGTGTGGTTAATAATTGTCCAGATTCCTGTGTTTCTTCAACAACCTCTTCGACTTCAAACTCTTTTAGAACTTCAGGAGGAAGATCCAGCTCATCTATTTCTTCTTGAGTCAGCTTCTTGGTCTTGCTTTTCCGTGTAGCGACTGCTGGCTTGCCGTCTTCTCCTTCAAATTTGACATCTACTGGTGATAAATGAGCTGAGCCCTTCCAGTTTACCGGCTTCTTGTTTAATGCAGATCCATCTTCTATCGAGATATCTTCAGGTCTAATCATAACCTGGCGTGCACGAGAAATAGACTCAAATCCTGTGGGATTTCCTCTCTCGACCAAAATCAAAACACCATCTGGCGACAACAGATCCAACAGTTGATTGGTTCGTTGGTCAACAGATTTTTGAAAATCAACACTTCCGCGATAAAGCTGATGGGTGGCAATAATCAAGTCATACTTTTTACTTTCAGCCATTCGCCCAGTAGCGTTTATAGGAACTTGCTGAACAACGCTGGTAAAAATAGGATCTGGCTGCTCATTCTTGGTTTCCTCAGCTTCTTCGGCTATCTTTGCATTTTCCATTTCGGTATCCAAACTTTCAACACCCTTGTCAAACGCCTCTTTGAGATACATTTCATCCTCATCGACAGCTTTTCTGACCTTTTCGTTTTCATGATACTGACTTCTCAACAAAACTTCTGCACGCTTGGCCATAAACGGGTGTCCAATAACAACAGCTGTTTTTTTCTCAGGTGCCCAGCCTTTGTCTTTGGCAAACAATTCGTTCAAAGCCACTATACCTGTGGCAGGTCCAAATCCAATATCCAATATCCTTTTTGGTCTCCAAAGCAACTCCTCAGACTCTTGATCATTTAAGGTTTTGCCAAACTTTTTTCTCAACTGGGCGTTCATTCGTTTTTGGGTTTCTGTCAAGACTGAATGAATGCTGGCAAAGTTTTGAAGAAAAACGCCAGACACATGCGAGTCAACATCAATAGGCTGTTCTGTTGGAGTATGGTATCCGCTAGAAATAGATGACACTTTTTCTTCTCCCTTATCCTTCGAGACGTCGATCTTCTTTTTGCTGGCAATATGGCCTTGTAATTTGACATAGTACTTTGCTGTGTTTTCACGGACAAGTTGAGGGTAAAAGTATTTAAGGGATTCATTGACTGTGGTGGCAAGTCGCGATCTCATTACTAGCATCTGAGGGCCAGATGATTTACCAGCCAGCGTCACTTTAGCAAGCTTACTTTGTTTATTTTCAGACGGGTCTCTGAACACTGATCCAGCGCTATCAAAAAGCTCATTCTCCAGCTCGGTTTCAGATATAGAGCCGCTTTCCAGCTGTTGTTTGAACTTCTCCTTGAGCAATTGTCGTTTGTGTTTAAACTGAATCATTTTGGCGTGTTCCTCTTCTTGCTGCTTTTGAAAGTCTTCTAGCGAAATAACTCTAGGTCCAGAGTCACTGCTTGATGAATTCAGCGAAGCCTCAGCATCGCTCACCAGCTGGGCAAACGAATCTGGAGCAGAACGGTGTGCATATGTCAGTCTAGTCGCCTTGCTATTGACATTATTCGATTTGGTATTTTTAAAACTATCAGCATTTTTAGAAAACTGCTTGTTTGTATCAAACTGTCTAGAAAAAGCGTGAAAGCTAGAGTAGCTCGTTAACTTTGCCTTGTTGAATGATTTTAGAGAACTGCGAACTGATATTGAGAGCATTGTAGCTGTGTATACGGTCTTGCCGCCTTTTGGTATTTTGCTCCAACAACGTTTGGAAGATTTCAAATCTGACAAAAAAAAAAAAATACTGACAAAAATGGCACGGCTGGGACCTAACCCAGAATTACATTTTTCATGTTTGTCATGAATCTACACGAAATGACTAATCACATGTAACCCGGTAAATCTTAAGTCCCGTTTTTTTTTTTTTCACAAACTTTTATCCGGTTTAAATCTATTGCCGGTTATCTAATAAAAGCCAGATATTTTTCACTATTTTTATTGTTTTTTTTCTTCACAGATCATCCAAACCATCAAAAATGCCTGGAAAAATCTTGTGTCTTCACGGTTTCGCCCAAGTATGTGTTTAATTGAGCAATATCAACTCAATTCAATCAATGTCTAACAGATCTCCATCTTTAGAACGGCTCAGTTTTTGCTGCCAAATCAAGCGGTATTCGCAAGGCTCTCAAAAAGCTTGGTTATGAAACTACTTATTTGACTGCTCCTATCACAGTCACACCTGAAGATATGCCATTTGAGCCATCTCAAGTTGGTGGTGACGCTAACGATACTGCACACTTTAAAAGTTGGTGGCCTTCAAATGAAGCAAAGCCTGGCTATTACTCTGTGGACGCAGCATTTGAAGCTATCAAACAGTCAGTTCAAGAGAACGGACCCTATGACGGCATTGTTGGATTTTCACAAGGATCTGGTCTGTCTGCCGTGCTCTGTGCTGCTATTCAAAAGCTTGACCAGTACACAAAACCTGCCGGTGATTCAGTACACCCCGGGACGCCCCCAGCCGATGAGACTTATAAGCAAAAGAACACACCATTGAAGTTTGCCATTTTCTACTCTGGCTTTAGAGTCAAGCCAGAATATCTCCAACATTGGTTTGATACTCCATTGACTGTTCCTAGTCTTCACGTTCTTGGAAGCTTGGATGCTCTTGTTTCAGAGGAACGATCAATGGCGATGTATGACCTCTGGGATCCAAGGTACAGGTCTCTTTTGGTTCATCCTGGTGGTCACTATGTTCCAAACTCAAAGCCTCTCGTAAATGCTGTTGTCAATTTTGTTAAGGAAGTTGAAAATGGTGCTACTCAGGTGGGTTCCAAGGATGAAAAAACCGCTGAAGAGACCAAATCTTCAAGCGAACAATCTTCCAGCTCGGAAAAACCAGCTGAACCCCAAAATGAATGGGACATGTTTGATAAAATTGGCAAATCTTAATTTTTATACTTGTTTATTTGTTTATTTGTTTATTTTTATTTAATTTTTTTTGGTTCAATTCTTAACTATTCTGGAAAAAACTACAGATTAATTCGTCAAGTACTTCTATATTTATGCCTGGGTTTAACTTGGACTTTGGACTTGGACTTACTTGCAATCTGTCCATTCATTCCTGTTCCTTGACTTCGACTTTTGACACTATCATTTTTCTTCTGTCGTTTCTTAGAGCGTGGATTAGTTCCTATACTACTAACCCGTTTACCGCTTTCTCTATCCCTTGCCTTCCGACCCATATTTTCAATGTTGTCATTATCATTATCAGATTCTTTTTCTTCCTCCATTTTCAGTTTCTCTCTTTCCTCTCGTCTTCTTCTGCGTCTCATTGCCCGTTCTTGCTCTTTCAAGGCCTCTTCTTCAATCTGTTTCCCTAACCTCTCGCGTTCCTCATCGCCATTTGTGTTGATTTTTGATCTTAAAACGGTTCGCTGAGCAAAAGTTCCATGCCCGCCTGCAGAAGATTTCGATGAGGCAGTAGTATTAGAATACATGGATCTGCCAGACTGAAAAGACCTCACTGTCAAGTTGCTAGCATGCCTAGAAAGTGAAGAGCGCTGGTAATTTGCCGCCATACTGTATGGCCCTTGACAATTATTAGTGCCGGCTAAAGGAATTTCAAAGCCATTAGAGTTTGTATAACCACTAGCTCCAATTGTACTTGCACTGAAATCCTCATTATCATATCCCTCAGCTGAAGTCGAAAAGTTTGGTTCGCCATATCCCGACTCAAAGTTATCTCCATTCCAGTCATCATTATTTGTACTGGGTGCCCTGGATATCCAGGACAGCTTATGGCTAATAAACCCAATATTTTTCTTTTTCTCAACCTGTGGATCTTGATATATTTCAGTTGTTCCGGAATACTTCGCCTCATCAACCAAATCATTGTCGTTCCTGTAGTAAATTTTTTGTAATCTTTTGGACCTGCTTCTTCTTAGATCAAAAGACTGATTTTGCTCCTCCTCACCAGGCTTAAACTTAGATGACCGACTCAAGCGCCTGATGAAGCTTCTTTTTCCTCCTCCAGCTCCATCGCGACCATCACCTTCTTGCTGGTAGTAACTGTTTGGTGTCATTTTCACACACCAATCAACAACATTATCTGAAACATCAGCATCATTCATGTCAATGTCTCCTTGACTGTCGCACTTTCCATCATTATCACTTCCATACTGCTGATCTGAACTCGCTTCATCTTTGTCTTCACGAAACGTTGAAAAAGATCTCAATCTTCGAAGCGCATTGGTAGTTTTTCCCATTCTTTTCTTTATGGTTGAACTGGGGCCTTTTTCAGGGTCTGCGTTTTGTCTTGTTTTAACATTCTCTGGCGTCTCAATACTAGCCAAAGACCTTTGATACTCAGACCCATTGTCATTTCTTTCAAGCCTATTAGGCGTGCTGAAAGCGTTTTGTTGTCTGTCTTTTTCAGTGCCGAATCCAGGTTTTTCAGGGGTTCCAACAAAAAGGTTTTGCCGAGTAGTAGGACTTCTATTGAAGTTGCTGCTATGAGTCCATCCTCCACTGCTGCCGCTGTTTGAGCTAGGAAAAACCATTCCACAAGCAGAGACTGGTTCATACAGCTCAGCAAAACTCAGCTGATGAGAAGTCTCTCCGGAACTACGAATCAAATCAGGCGCATTCTGGGTAGCTGATCCACGGTTGGCTACGTACGAAATGTGGAAGGGGTCTTCTGAATATTGGTTTCTTTCTGAGCCTAGGGGAGATCCACTGTACTGCATAGCGTTAGAAACGTATTGGCGATCCAATCTCATGGGCGTACTGAGCACAGAAGCATTGTTAAAATCTATTCCAGTATGTTTTTGGCCCATCTCCCTGTCATTCAAAAATGTGTTGTTTTGCGTAGCATTGTTAAAAGACGAATACGTGGGGCTGGTATTACCTTCATATGTCGACAGTTCATGAATACTCGGTAAAACAAACTCTGTCACTCCTATACCAGCTTCTCCATTAGTACCAAGATTGGCCTTAGCACCTTCTTCACTCAAACCCAAAGCAGAAACCGAAGAAGGAGACAAAGTCTTCAGCATCGATATCTTGTCTCTGATACGCGACCGCACTGTTGACATCCTTGTGAATAAGTGGTGCTTTTTACCTGCTTGAAACTTTTGACTGTCTGGCGATGAGAAAAGTGAAGAGCCCTTTTCAGATAGGTTTTGGTCTCGGCTTTGACTATTCAAGCTTTCGCCAGTAGGAAAAGAAATGTTTGGGTTGTGAAAGACCATTGATGGCGAGCCGAGTGAGTTACTGTTGTCGATGTTTGAAATCAATATTGGTGATCCAGAGGCTTGAAGTTTGAATTGTCCTGGATAACCATTTGCTGTCCTTTTTGTTGTAATTGTTGTAGCTGTTGAATGCAATCCAAGGTCTCGAAAAGCATCAGACAGTTCTTCAGAATTGGGTACGCATATTCTAGATGGTTGAGAACTACCGCTAGTCATTTCACTCTCAGTAGGTTTGTTTCTGTACATTCCGTCTCTTTTCTCCATTTGTTTCAAATTGTCAATGTTAGAAATGACATTACTGGCATCGCTAAAACTTTTCCGTAAAGGTCTACCATTATGGTTGAGAGGACTAAATGTATGAGGTTCGAATGGATGGTTGTGCTGATCCAAAAAAGAATCCGAAACGTATTTTTGGTATATAGGAAGAGACCGTTTGATTTCGGACTTCGTCGCGTTATGACCCAAGTTTGAGTTGTTCATGAAGCTGTTGATTTGACTGGCTGTTGGCTTTGAATTATAATAGATGCTGATTTTTTTTGGGTATATAGTTTGAACTTTAAGCGTCTGTTTGTTAAAATTCGCTTTTTCTGTTTATCCTTTTCAGAAGCAAGGTTATTGTTTAATATTAAGAAACGAATAATTCAGGTGTCAAAAGTGAAATTTTGGTATTATTATCTACTTATTCAAGTCTGCTGTGAGTTTTTTTGTTTAAGTTTGGTTTTTGGACAACATTTTTTGAAAGCGTTTTTTTTTTGAATATACAACATGAACTAGGTAACAACTATTTTGGCAACCTTACTTTTTTTTTGTTTTGAGAACGGAAAAAGCCAGTTTATAGTGTTTGAGAGAATATGATTATTATTTCTGAATATAGAAAAATTGCTATTTTAAAACTTTGAGACGTTATGGTGTATAATAAATTTTCGTCTCGATTTAAAAAAAAAGCAAGTGTCAAGCGAGACTCGCATAATCTTTTCAAAACTAGGCTGGAAAACCTAATTTTCCAACTAGTTTTCTGTTTTTGTCAGATTTTCAATTTTTATTTCATAGTCCACAACATTGCGCTTTTAACTAAACAGAAATTGTTTTTACTTCAGTTTTTAAATTTTTAACCTGAAAGCAGTCATTCATTGAGACAGTAGTATATTATGAAGGCCCAAAGCAGCTATATTCATAGTTTCCAAACCTATATGATAGTAAAATAGTCTGAAGTATTTGACAAACTGTCGACAGTCGAATTCTAGTCTTGGCAAAAAATCGCGTTACCTGGAAGTGAAATATTACACTTTAAGTACTAAGCGCCATTAAAATATTTAAAAAATAATTTAGTCCAATTCAATTTATTCAAGGGTTATAGAACTATATAACATAGGCGTTGTAGCCATCCTTTTACAAATCATCTTATATAACTTCAAAAACATGTAGATTTTCAAAATAACAATTCTTAACTTGTGACTATTTCAACCCGAAAATGATATTCAATTCTAGCGTACGAGATTGAATTTTGTCCCCAAAGGCCAAGGAAAGCAATGTAATAATCGATAAGGAGTTTATACCCACATCCTCATTGACCCACTTATAAAGCCGTTGTAGTATAGTGGTTAGTACACTTCGTTGTGGCCGAAGAAACCTCAGTTCGATTCTGGGCAACGGCAAGCGTTTTTCTTTTTACCAGGTTCTTCGCGTTTATTTTTTATTCAATTGGGATATTTATTAAACTAGGGAATAATCAGTAGTTACGGTCATGTCTATCAGTGTTTGGCATCTATATTTTTGCTGATGAAGTCCTTGAGATCTTTCATGAACTCGTTGGGTTTTTCAGAAATGACCCAGTGGCCGGAATCGATATCGCGCAGTGTGAAGTTGGGAAAAAATTTGCCAATTAATGGGACACACTTGTCAGGAACGTAACGAGATCTAGTTCCGCGAACAAAAAGAGTGTGGCCATTGAACCGAGATTTAGAAGCGAGATAAGAGAAATCGCCCATTTTGTTCAAAGCTTGGCCGATGATATCAAGCGGAACTCTGCTGTGTAAAACGTTTTTCATTTCATCATTGTGTAGCAGTTCTTCAATTATTTTATCATCAATCTTTTGGGTATTAGAAAAATCAGGGTGGTTTTGAATGAGTTTAGCAGCCAAATTTCGTTTTGCGGGATCAGGAAGCTGTTGAACACGCTTGAAATTTGACATAAGAAACTGCTGAACATTGATGTCAGGTTCTACTTCGTTCAACATTTTGTATGCGTCTGCACTTCTGGTAAGTTTGGAGTCTTCAATCTTTTGAAGAGCCTTGACATATTTGGGGAAAGCTGACGACAGACCAGTACTCCAAGGAGCATTGTCAACAGACACCAAAGCAGCACAAAGCTGTTTGCTCAAAGGGCGTAAAGCGATAGCCATAGCGGCTTTAGCGCCCATGCTGTGGCCAACGATAATAGAAGGTCCAAGGTTATGTGAAATCATGAACTGCTCTACATCAGCAGCTAAAGCAGGGTATAGATGAACTGGATTATGTTCTGAATCGCCATGATTTCTCAAATCAAGGCAGTAAACATCACGATCAATGTCTCTCGCAAGAGTGCGAGAAACTGAACGGGTATTAGTTTTGGATCCAAACAAACCATGAAGAAACACAATCGGCTCCTTAGACTTGGCTTTGGCCTTCAATGCTTCAGGAACAGGTTGATTAGAAGCCTCCAGTTTGGATATTTCGGACGAAGTCTTGCTTGGATGTTTATCATAAGATAATTCAACTGTGGGAAGTTCAAGACTGTATGGATCAGCAAAGGGAGGGACAGATGAATAGGTTCGGCGACAGCTCAAGAATGAAGCAGTACCGACGGGTACATTTCGAGAAGTTGCATTAAGAAAATAAGATGCCGTCAATTGGCGATTAAAAAGCAACGAAAAACTGGCCATCTAAACAAACCAATGTACCCTCAGGTCGAAAAAAACAACTGTCAAGTAAACCTTTTAAGTAAGGCTGTTGCTTGGTGTTATTTCTAAACAATTTTGTGGTAAAAAAAAAAATCTGGCAAAAAAAAATTAGCCGTACGCTACAAATATGTAGCGTAAAAAAGTAGTGACAACCGTGGGATTCGAACCCACGCCTCCGAAGAGATAGGAACCTTAATCCTACGCCTTAGACCAACTCGGCCAGATTGCCTTGCTTGAAAAATCTTAATATCAATACACTACAAGCTACTTTTGTTTGGGGATAAATGTTGGATTTTAGTTTCAACTTTTACTAAAACTTTCCCAAGCTCACATCAACAATTTTTTCATACTTTTACACAATTTCTTTCCTTTTCTTAGTGATTTTATATTTTTACAAAACCTTTTAAGATCATTATTGCTTGATTTTTTGAGTCGTAAATTTATATTTAACAGCACTGATTTTCAAATCTACAGGTTGCTGAATAAACACATATGTTTATTAAACGATTTTCTCAACTTGAAATTTACAAAATTGTTGTTTTTTTTTGAATTTACATATCAACGCACTCAAAAGTTAAATTTGAAAAGTTTTGAAGATCCTTTTGTAAGAAATCATCATAAATATTTCTGCCCAACTTTAGAGGAGAGAAATCTGAAGTGTAAAAACTATAATAAAAAGCTAAACAGTAAATTCAAGTAATTGTCGATTTTGACAATTTTTATTATCTGACAGAGATCAAAATTTTTGTCTTTTTTTTTTTTGTTTTTTTCCTGTTTGAATAATTACTGCAGGGGCCAATAAACTTGAAGCAAAAATATTATTAGGGGCTAGAGAATTAGATGTAAAGGGAAATTGTCAACAGAGAGGCATTTTGCAAAATACTTGGTGATCATAATATTTCCAGAATTTTCGCAATTTTAGCTAACGACACCATTCATAACCTTTGTGGGCCCAAAAAATATATGGCAATGAAAACTAAAGATCGTCGAAATATTTAGTGAGCCTGAATCATTATTGATAATAAATATGAAGGACACCGATATTATTTCTTCATCAAAAACCAACTTGGGAAGAACTGGTCGCTAAATATATCGTTTAACGATTGTGAATTGTTTAAACCTTAAGAGTGTTTGATAGATGGGGTGAAAATAGTTCATGTTCACTATTGAGGTCTGGATACAATAATCAGTTCGAGTGATGTGCTTTGTTATTTTTCTTTTATTATCACCTGTAATTTTAAAGATACAATAGCTATTGATCATGTTTTGTTATCAACTGAACAGGAACTATTTTAAATTATAGCCTAAAATCAAAACACGATAGTCATTTCTGATTTCCATACAACCCAGTTTTCAACTATCCAGGTCTATGAAAAACTAGTTTTCCAATTTTTATAAACCGGTGTTATTTCATAACCGAGTTACAACAATACGGTTTTTCCGTCCATTTTTTTTATTTTTGTCCTCTTCAAATAGCTGAGCCATTATCGCTTTTGTCAATACAACGAGACTAGTTATTGACTTGAATGATTCAAAGCCGTATGGCTGAAGTTTTCAGATAAAAAATTTGAAACTTTTACAAAACCCTTAAATATTGTACTTGGGATTTCTGAAAGTGCAAAAAGTTATCGACACCAGCAGGACTCGAACCTGCGCGGGAAAATCCCAAAAGATTTCTAATCTTTCGCCTTAACCGCTCGGCCATAGTGCCTTAGATGTATTTCTTTGCAGAAATGTGGGTATAACATCTGATTTTCTCAATATTAAGATTTGGAGAATGAAAATTTTGAGAGCTTTGGTTACTTATAGCTTTTTTTAATATAAGTGAAAACCAGATTTATATATATTTTCACAAGACTTTGTAAGGTAAATGAGATAATGACAAGTTTTATATTGTTGAATGTAACTTTTAACAGCGACATTTGATTTTTATTGTCAACAGAAGAAGAAAGAAATTAATGGATATTTAAAAACAGCGGTATTTCCTTTCGAGACATATCAAAATACTAGTTTTGATTAAACTATAGCTAAATATTATTTCAGAGAGTCCCACTTGAAACATATCAATACAATGAAAAGCAGTTATATACAAAGCCACACATATGAGTTCACATTAGTTACTCAATTCTTTTCTTGAAAAAAAAATTTAATGGAAGTGGATTTTAATAGTACATGAATCTAAAAAAAGGTATAAAAATAATCACAACAGTCTTTATTCAAGCTTTTTCTTAGAGAAAGCTTCCTGACCCTTGTCAAAGACCCAATCAAGAGCGTGCTCAACAGGTTCATCAAAGAGATATGGTAATGCGGGAACGACAGCCAAGCCCAAAGCCACAGGAACATAAGTTCTAATTGCTGGGTTCTTTACATTCTTGAAAGCTTTGCCAGCATATTTGACAGTGGAATGAATCGTGAAAGCAGGAAGACCCATACTGGCAATAGACTGGAAAAGCGCACGTTTAACGGCAACCAATTTCCAATCAGGGTTTGCAGCCATTGCTTTTACCTGTTCTTCAGCAGGTGGGTATGGAATGGTGTCCCATGGCTTGTAAGTGTCTTTGACGCCATGCTGACGCAATTTGGCTTTCCATGCTTCGTATGAAACATCGCCAATCAAATACGCCCAGGAAACACCGTAAGCTGCGGTGACAAGACGAGGATGGGCCACGGGGCGGAAGGATTCGCCAATATCAGAGGTATACGCAACATATCTGTGAGTTGCAAGAAGGATCTATATGGTATCAAATCGTAAATTTTGGTTAAAACGTTAATGGCATAAAATCTAATTGTTTAATTAATACGTACAGTCTAAAAAAAAGCGTGTTAGTTTGGATGATGGGAAATTATCTCAACAAATTTTGAATATAGTGACATTTGATCTGCGCCAACGCAATTGATACGTATAACACACAATAAAGATTAAAATTCAAAAAAGCATACCCTAACACGAGAAGCATAAGCTGCGTAACGAATGTTCGAATCAGTAGTCTCAAACGACTCGTTCGATGATGAGGCAGTGTTTGATAACACTTGCTGTTTTGGAGAGTTCCTATTTTCCGACATTGGTTATTAGGTCTATTAAATGTTAAGGTTCTATGACTGGTATTAATTGATCAATTTATTTCGAATGACTGAATATTAAAAGAAAAAGGGAGGAAAAGGTGGAATAAATATTGCTGAAGGCTGAGAATAGCAAAGTTGAGGCGTAGAAAGCAATACTCAGACTGATGTTTAATTGCTTCAATACCAGCCTCGGAATTCGGACTTAACGAGCACATCAATTTTTGTACTGGGACTTAGTCTTAAACATAAAAAAAATGTTGGTTTCACATCTAGAACGTATTTAGCTTTTATAAATCTGTTAATTTTTCATCAAAACTAGGTGGGTGCCTTGAAGCCGCGTCTGATTGGTCAATTTACAAATAGTTCTGATGACTAATATGTGAATAAGCCTTAATAAGCGAGATAAGAAAATTTACATAGGGATAAACCCCCTAAACCTGAAAGTTGCCACCAGGAGAAAAACATATTCTTGTTACAGTATCTGTAACCTGTTTGTCATATCCCCTGTATTCGCTACGTGGTGTTTTTGGTCGCACTGGACAAGGCCATATATAATTTTTGGCCTTTGCCCTTTTTTTCTCCCTTTTCTTGTTTCTTCTTCACTACCTTTGGTATTGTCTCATCAAACATCTTCGCATCCCATATTTATTCTTTTCAATCTCATATAACATATAGTCACAATGGAAGGTAAGTACATGGTTTTTAAAATGGCAAATTATCACATCAATTGTGAAAGATGGTTGAAAAAAGGGTTGTACAGGATCTACAAGGCCATGACTAAGTCATGATTGGCTTTCAGTTGGCTGCAAAAGGGTCAATGCTGCAAAATATCAAGCCTGAATCTTATTTTTGATAGTATTGGAACGTTTGATTTGGATATTTCAAGCCTAGTTGAATGCTGCGTTTAACCAGTCTTCTATTTTCTTTTTTTTTTACTCTTTTAAACTGGCTTTTACGGGACTATTTATACGAGATCATGCTTTATCATATTTTTTCATGGCTATCTTCATTTTGAAGATATATTTCTCTTAACTACTGATTCTTTTGAGATACTCAACAATTTTTTTTAACACTGTTGTGTTGGCTTTTTTTCATCTAATGCAGCCAATAATCAGTCCAAAAAGACCTCAATCCTTTTTTGTTTTCACACAGCCACCCTTAAAGGTCCAAACCTACCCATAAACCTTGCAACTATTTTTTTTCCAATTATGGATTGCCAAAATGAAAAGAAAACTATAAATACTAACAATCCGTTATAGACGAAGTTACTGCCCTCGTTATTGACAACGGTTCCGGTATGTGCAAGGCCGGTTTCGCCGGTGATGACGCTCCCCGTGCCGTCTTTCCCTCTATTATTGGTCGTCCCCGTCACCAGGGCATCATGGTTGGAATGAACCAAAAGGACTCTTATGTTGGTGATGAAGCTCAGTCCAAGCGTGGTATTCTTACTCTCAGATACCCCATTGAACACGGTATTGTCACAAACTGGGATGATATGGAGAAGATTTGGCACCACACCTTTTACAACGAACTCAGAGTTGCTCCTGAAGAGCACCCTGTTCTTTTGACTGAGGCTCCTATTAACCCCAAGTCTAACAGAGAAAAGATGACCCAGATTGTCTTTGAAACCTTCAACGTTCCTGCTTTCTACGTTTCTATCCAGGCCGTTCTTTCTCTTTACGCCTCTGGCCGTACCACTGGTATCGTCCTTGACTCTGGTGATGGTGTCACCCACGTTGTCCCCATTTACGCCGGTTTCTCTCTTCCCCACGCCATTATGCGTGTTGATATGGCTGGTAGAGATCTTACTGACTACCTCATGAAGATTCTTTCTGAGCGTGGTTATCCTTTCACTACCTCTGCCGAGCGTGAAATTGTCCGTGAAATCAAGGAGAAGCTCTGTTACGTTGCTCTTGACTTTGAACAGGAGCTCCAAACTGCTTCCCAGAGCTCTTCTCTTGAAAAGAGCTACGAACTTCCCGATGGCCAGGTCATCACCATTGGTAACGAGAGATTCCGCTGCCCTGAGGCTCTCTTCCACCCCTCTGTCTTGGGTCTTGAAGCTTCTGGTATCCATGAGACCACTTTCAACTCTATCATGAAGTGCGATGTTGATGTTCGTAAGGACCTTTACG
>JAKTYL010000211.1:0-22078 GCA_030578715.1 Magnusiomyces tetraspermus
TATATGTTACTTTTTTTTGTTGAGTGAGCAGCGAAATCTTTGTGCTTAAAGCCTTTGCTTCTTTCTGCCTCACAAATTCACCAGTTTTTTTTTTTTTTTGTTTTTGTTTTTTTATCACTTTCTGCAATTAATATTGGGCAAAAAAAATATGTCCATAAATTAATATGTTCTAACGTTCCTTAAACCGTAAGCGTAAAATGTTTTTTTGTTTTTTTTTTTACTTGAAACTTAATCATTTTAATAAAAAAATCAAATAAAACGTGTATTCCTAAATAATGAAAACAATGGTAATAACAATTAGAATAAAAAATTAAAAAATACGAAAAAAAAAAATACAAATAATTAACAAAAAAAAAAAAAACCAACGATAATAATTTAAAAAAATATATATGTAAACGATTCAAAAACAAGAAAAGAAAAAAAAATTAAAACGTGTTGTTCAAAAAAAATTCTTTTGATATATAGATAGATTGATAGATACAATAACAGCCATTCCGTTTACTTGGAAACTGCACCATCAGGAGTGACCGAACTGAACCTTTGAGAGGATACAAGATTATTTAATGGTAATCCGTTTCCTGAAGGCAAAGAAGGCGAGAAGTTTTTGTGTTGCTGTTGTTGTTGTTGATTATGATGATTTTGGATACCTTCTGCTTTGCTGTCGTTATTCGTTTCGGTTTCAACGGGTTCTGTAGAAGAAGAAGAAGGTGATGAAGTTGAGGATAAGAGAGAAGATGAGGATGACGATAATGGTTTCAAAACAACGGCAGTTGGAGTCGTTTGAGAAATCATGGTAGTTCGAGGAATTGAAGAATCTTGAGATTGCGATTGATGGTGACTACTGCTACGTCGGGCTGACGAAAGAGGTGAAATCAAAGCTGATCCTCCACCTGTCGATATGCTGGCAGATGCTGTTGAAATATTTCGAATTCCAAGCCCGCTGTTACTGTAGCTGCTACCTCCGACGTTACTACTAACACTCAAACTGCTGGTGCCACCACTGCCACTGTTTATTCCCCAATTAGTTCCAACCGGGTTGGGCGCGATTTTGGCAAAAGGCCTAGAACCTAAAGCCAGTCCTGAACCTTTACTGCGAGGTCTTCCTCTTTTTCTAGAAGCTGATGGTACATTATTGCTGCTAGAAGTGGCAGATGAGGTGTTAGAATTGGTATTAGCATTATTAGTAGACGTATGCAGCACTGGTGGAGGTGGCGGACCTAAGTTATCACCAGATCTAGGAGAACCTGATTTAACAGAGTAATTGCTGTTGCTATTGCTACTGCTATTGTTGTTCTGTTTGTTGCTACCAGAATCAGAATCCGAACCCGCACTTTGCTGGCCCTGACCCATTGCTGGTGGAGAAGGGGTGTTTAAAACACTAGTGACAAATGCAGATTTAGATGTTTCTGCAAAAGATAAAGACGAAGATTCGTTTTCTATAGAGTTTTGGGGATGATCAGCTGGTGATGATGTCGGTGGTGCGCTATTTGCAGTATTGATATCAGCATTAGGAGAACCAGAAGACTGAATTCCAGATATAGGCCGTGTTGTAGCGGCTTTGAGACCCGAAGGTGTCGTTGTACCAGATTTTTGTCCTTGTATGTCTTTCCGCTTGATTGGTGATGGCAAAGTTTGGTTGCTATTGCTGCCGCTACTACTAACACGTGAAGATGTAACGCTAGAAACAGAGGAAGTTGGTCTTGCGACTACTTTGGTAGCGCCATTACCATTTCCATTGCCGATACTACCCGCTGCTGATCCTTCAGCTGTTGTTTGAGCCGCACCTGGAGAAAGAACAACACCTGGAGAAGCAAGTGGACGAGACGCCAGCGGCGCAAGTGTGAGCCGTTGTGCTGGTCCACTATTAGGAGGCCTGCCTCTTTTGGGTTTAACTGCAACTGGTTTAGCTTTCATGATAATCCGGTGTTGTTTTCTGGTATTGTAATCAGAATGATCATGACCACGGTTGATATTATTACCGCTGCTATTAGTAATATTCAAAGACTTTGAAGCGCTGTTAGATGAATCTGTGGCAGCACTAGGTTGTGAAAATTGAATGCTAGAAGGATGTAACAGTGAACGGTCATTAATAGAGTGGAAATATGAACTACTAGTCTTTGGTTCTTGAACAACAGTTTCGTCTGTAGGCTGTTTTGTTGATGAGTTGTTTTCAGATGAAGAAGACTGAACTTTGTGTGGAGCTCCTATAGCCTCCTGATTTCTCCCTTCATCAGAAGCTGTATCCTTGGCCATAGTTGAAACCATTCTCTCATCGTGTTGTCCAGATTCGGTTGGAATATCCAAAGAGGCTACAGAAGATGAAGAGGAGGAGGAGGAGGAGGAGGAGGAAATCTTTTGAATCGGCAACTGCTTTCCAGGAGCATTTCCAGCTTTAGGTCTGCCACGTTTAGGTTTAACGCCCACAGGTTGTTGAGGCAAGTTTGTTGAATTGCTATTAACAACCACAGTCTTTGAAGCCAATGCTGGTCTACCACGTCTGACTTTTCGTAATTCAGAACCAGATGAAGAAGATGATGACGAAGAAGGGCCACTCCGTTGTTGAGATGCTAGCTCTTGTGGAGAATAAAGAGGTTTGGTATTCAGTAGTGGGTTATCTGACGTTTGTGGTGGTGGCGGTGGTGGTGGTGGTGGAAGAGCTTGATGTGGTTCACGATTTGGTTGTTCAGGAGACGTAAATGAAGAAATAGACATGCGAGACCTACTTGATTCGACTTGGCGTGGTGAAGTTTGACCAAAAGCCTGTTTTAGTGGAGGCGTTGGGTGATAGGATTGATCTGAAGATGAGGGAGGCATCATGTTTTGAGAAGGATAAATCGGCTCAGATGTATGATGAGGATGTGGAGGCGGAGGTGGTGGAGGAGGAGCATGTTGAGAGTGAGGCTGGTTAGGATGGGTTGGATGTGAAGAGTGAGGGTATGTATTAGAAGGATTTTCGTGAACTTGTTGATCACGTTGATAGTTTTGGTAGGCTGGATGTCCTGGATGACTAGAGTGGTTTGGAGGATATTGATAATGATGGCTTAAAGGAGGGGGTGGAGGGTGATGATGGGGATGAGGATGAGAGTTTTCATATGAATTAGGCTCAACGTGATAATCACGATTAGGAAATGTGGATCCTGGATTTGGATGAGAATTCATCATATAAGGACCTTCTCTTTGTTCCATTGAAGAAGAATATGAATGAGGGGATAGTGGAGCCATGTGATTGGGAGAAATTGGATACTCATTCGGTGGCAGCTTGATACTATGTCGTCTTTGGTCATGATAATTAGGGTTTGTATTGGGACCATGGTTGGGATTCGAATGTGAACCCATGTGAAATTGTTGCAAATGGGATAAAGGCTGCTGCTGGAAATGATTGGGAAAAGGTTCTTGAGACCTAGGTAACTTTTCATAATGTTGTTGATAAGGTGCATTTCGTTCAGGCTCAAATCCATGATACTGCTGCTGCTGCTGCTGATGTTGAGTCAACTGGGGAGGAGGTGGTTGGTTTTGTTGATGTTGCTGTTGGGGTGATGATAAAGGTGGAAGAGGAATTGTACTTGAACTTTGAGAAGACTGTATTCCTGAAAGGCTAGGAGGAACTGGCAACTCAATTGGGCTACGCGCAGGCAATTCTGCAGAACCTCTAGCAGATTGTTGTTGGTTATTACCATTGTACTGGCTAGGAAGTTGTTGAGCAGAAGAAGATGTGTTTTGTTCACTCTGAAAAGCAAGTCTCCACGAAGAATCAAATGTACTAGGCTTCCTAGAAAGATGATACTTGTTTGGATCAGTAACATCAAAAACAAGACTCTTTCTGCGCTCTTGTGAAGGATTTGCAGAACCTTGAGAACGATAACGTCTTGATGACTCAGAGTATCCAGAAGGTGGAGACCCATTAAAATACCCAGTATCAGAACCTGCTGGAGATGTTTGCAATGGCATATTGGAAGGCTCATAGTTGGAATAATGAGGTCTTGGATAGCTCATTGCAGGAGCCGGGATGGAACCGGGAGGTTTTTCCATATAACGAGGATAATGATGTTCTGATGGAGGAGGTGGTAGCGGCTGTTGTTGATGCTGATGGTATTGAGATTCTGGATTAGGACCCAATGTGTTGGAAGAAGCTCTTCTAGAGTAAGTAGGAGGGGGAAAATAAGATTGCGAAGAGGACTCATATTGATGTCCATGATGAGGGTATGGTTGATGCATTGGATAACCAGAATCTTCGTTTCTTTTTTCATTAATCCTTGTGTTGATGCTAATTGGGTGTAGATGATTTGGCTCAGAATGCAATTCTCTGGGCCCATGAGTTTGAAAAGATGGATATTCAGAAGGTTTAGGAGCAAGTAATGGTTTGGGTATACTCTCAGGTACGTTACTATCTGGGAGAGGTTCGTTTTCATTAGAAACATGATGCTCCGTTGGCAAATTGACTGGATTTTGCAATGTTGGCTGGCTCACAGGATGAGCATTGCCATATCCACGATCAACTCCATTATTATTATTATTACCACCAGACTTTTCATCTAATGGCAAACCTCTCGAGTCTCTGCCAGAACCTCGTGGCTTGGTTTGTTTTCCCTTTGCTGGTTTTGGAGCAATCAAAACAGCGCCACCCTGTTTAGGAGTTGTTGATGCATTATTAGGACTATTGGTATTGTTATTACTAGTAGCAGCTCTAAGAGGTTGAATAGGTCGTGGACCAAGAGGAGCTTTGGACTTTACAGGACTGGAAATTGGACTCGGTTTCTTCGAGTTGATTGCATTTTTGGCTGAAGCAGAAACAAGATGGGACTGTACAGGGGCCTTTGCAATTGGTGGGTATTGCCGCATATTTCGAAAAGCAGGCTCATTTGGACTTTGCACTTTAGATGATAGGCTGGTAGCAACCTTGTTATGAAATGAAGCCGCGGGCTCATCGTTTTGCTGCTTATAATAGCTAGCGACTGGCTTGATTTGAATAGGTTGATAACTTGCAGACGTAGAATCAATCTCAGAATCCAGATCCATTTCAGTATTATCATGATTTGGATTGCGAGAAGAATTAGTTCTAGATGAGTCATCTTCACTCACAATAGGGCTGGTATTGGCTGATTGTTGTGTAGACTTGGGACTATTTATTTTATCTTCTTCTTCATCAGACTCAATCCTAGTAGAAATTCTGCGCCGCTTGGCCAACCGGTTACTAATTTTTCTACGAGATAAACGATTAGAAACAACGACATCTTTGTCTGAATCGTCATCGTTGGTTGAAGGATTGGAGTGTTCAGAAATCTTTGGCATTTTGCTTCGGGTAACTCTTTCAGAAGGTGATGATGATACGGGGGCTGTAGATTCAGACTCTTTTCTGGTTTTAGTACCTTTGGGTCTACCTCTAGAACGGCGTGAAGACGAAGAGGTAGAAGAAAAAGATTTTTCAGTTGTTGGTGGAGACAAACTCTGATGATTATTATTGCTACTATTGTTTAGAGCACCTTCATTACTGATACCTCTTGTCCTCAAGCCCCTTGAAGCGGCTTCTAAAGCAGAACTCTTAAGTTTGAGTACCAGCTTATGTGAAGAAACAGGTGGTGATGTGGTATCGGATTCATTGAATCTCTGTGTGGTTGGTATCTTGTTTTTACGAGTGGTTTCAGTTTTCGTATTTTTATCAGATGTCGCCAAAGTACGACGAGCACGCAAGGAAGAGGTTGATTTTGATCTCTTTTTTAAACCAAGGCGTTTTTCAAACCTCTGTTGTTCGCGTTCTCGAGAAGCTTGGTAGTATTGCAAAGATAAATCATCCGAAGATGGAGCATTAGACGGAGCGCGTTTTCTAATGTATTCACGACAGTTTTGCTCACCACAAAGACACACTTGCATTTTTGCGCCTTCGGGCCAATCAAAGTTGTAGTCATAAGTCAATTCGGTCCCAGTCGGAATGCTTTCAGAAGCGAAAAGGCCAATTCTTGGGATTCCATGAACGTACCATTTCTGCATTTCGGAATTTGGGTTACAGGAATGGTTAGCGAACCGAGCAGCAGATCCTCTTGAGCTGGCATCAATGATACATCGATCTTCAAGACCCAAAAAGTAATGATTTTTTGATTTTGAATAGACGTGTTCGATACGGTGCTGCATTTTAATGGGCGAGATAACGTCACCACAGTATTCAATAATGAGTTCACCAGGCGCATATGGCCTAGTTGTCTTTAAGCCATAGCCACGTAGGCCCAACCAAACAACTTCAAACCCACTATTATAAAGGTTTCCTCTTTGGAGTTGTTTTGTAAGCGTTTGGAAAGCACGATTGGTACAATTTCGTTTTCCAAAAGGACAATTATATTCGTCGCATTCGTATTGGAGAATCCTAAATGGGGAAAACTGGTTAGTAGAGTTTGAGAGAAGTAGGAAAAATGAAATAAAACAAATCCTTAGATAAAAAAAAATAAATAAATAAATAAAATCTCACCTATTGAAGCATCGGTCATCACAAGTTTCAGTGCATTTACATTTTGAAGTTGTTCCTACAGAAATTGAAGGTTCAATATCAATCCAGACGTCTAAAAAAGGTTATCAAAAAAAATATATATATATATTTAAAACAAGTTAATAAAAAATTCAAATTCAATAGGGTCAACTTTGACAATAAAGCAGTTTTTTCTCAACGGTTTCATAAAAAAATCAAAACTTTGCTTTAGATGTTTCATCAAGTAACCATCGTCCCGCAATGCTAAGGTGGTGTTATTGTTTTTCTGAAATTTTTTTTTTTTTTTTAAAGTTTAACCAAATAAAAGTCAATAAAAAAAATAACATACTTTTCTTGATATTTTTCCAGTTCAAAGGAGCTTTGGGAAGTGTTGAATGAACTGAATATGGAAGTTGAAAAGTTTTTGGAGTCCTCAAGATCATGGAATCGTTTGACGGAAGGGGAAATTTAAAGCCGTTTGGAGGAGTATTGTTAGTGTGATTTTCAGGTCCACTGAACCGACCTTTAGTCAAAAACTGTTTTTGTTTAGGTAGGTTGTTAGAATTAATATTCAAATCGCTAGTTTGATCATGTTCAAAAGTCTTTTCGAGATTGTTGGTCGAAGATTGTTGAGAGGAGTGTTGTTGAATAATATTTTCGTTTTTGATATCTTGAATGGTGTCATTATCCAAACTGGTTGAATTGGCTGAAGTAGTTGAAGTTTTATTTGCAGACTTGGCAGCGCTTGGTTCAGGTTCAGACTCATATGCCTGAGCAATTGCTCGTACATAGGCTTCTAACAATTGGTCATGGAAATTAGGAATTGGTGACGACTCGAAAAAGTCTTTGAGAGTATGAGCCGCTGACAAGCGAGAATGAACGCGTAGAAATCGACGAGAACCAGCTGGCCTAGTGGCGACAGCTGACGATCTTCTGCCTTTTGGGGGCATTTCGGTGGATTATAGCGGTGGTGTTGAAAGAAAATCAGTGACAAAATTTTAAAAAAAAAAAAAAAAATTAAAAATAAAAATAAAAATAAAATATTAAAAAAATGGGTTCGGTGTTAAATATTGTTGTTAATATTTAAAGTAGTCAGTGTAAAAGGAAAAAAAAATAAAAAATAAAAAAAAGAAGCAAAGAAAAAAAAATAGGACGCCGTTCTTTCCTCCAATCACAGTTGATTACGTCAGCATAAGGTTAGGGCCGCTCAGAATTTTCGCTGATACGTCAAAATTCGAGCAAATAAAAATTGAGAAAAATGCCAAAAATGCCAAAAAGGCCAATAGTCGCCTGAAAAAAAAAGGGACGGTTCATTTTAATTTAAAACAAGAAAATCCAGGACTGTTGTTTGTTGGAGTCAGTCCTATCAATCCTTTCTGAGAGTCTTGTTTTAATTGAAACATTGTAAAACTTTTTTCTCAAGAATTAAAAAATAACCTTATTTGCTCATTTTAGCGGTGATTGTGCGTATTATTGGAAAGTTATAATATTTCGTGCCTCCTTTTTCCTGTTGTTTATTTGTCGGTTTGAGTTTTCTGCATTGCTGGACTTTCTGACCGTATCAGTCAAAAACAAAGATTGTGGTGTGTTGAAGCTTTGAAATTGTAGTAATAGCGGTGGTACTAAAGACCATGATGTCTGCTTGATTGAAAAAAAAAAAAAAATTTGGTTCCAAACAGTTGATAACCTAGCTGTTTTTCTCAGATTCTTTTCTACTTTTCTGTCTCCATGCCCAGCGTATTCACTGCAGCCAAACAATGTTTAATCATCATCATCATCTCTACTTTCTTAACTACCTTTATATTTGATCTGTCCCTCCCTGACTCTCCCAGGCCTGGGAAAGTTCATCATACTAATACAGTTAATCTATTCCTTTGTTTTTGCTATCACCATTTTTTCAACACTTGATGCCAATAACTCCTTATCTTTTTTCTTTTGTCCGTACATTATTCGCATTTCTTTTTTTGGATTCTAATGCAACTCATGACTGTATTTTATGGTATAACTTTATATGGTCACCCACTTCTTCTTCATAACCGCGTTGCAGCATCCAAAAGGAGTAATTTATATTCTTGACTAATCATTTTAAATAACAACAACAACAAAAAAAACAAATGAACATATATATACGTTCAGTGTTGCACCTTGTGATTCTTTTCTCCTATAAACTTCACTCTTAATGGTTCTGATCACTTGTTTTCTCGTTACTTTGGAATTTTGTTAGCAGACGTATAGGTTTTCGGCTACATTGGAATATTCGCTCATATCACTTGCTTTTTAACCTACTTCAAGTAGGCTATAACCTGCTTTTATATAATCGTATGTTCTTGTCCTTTAACTAGGCGTTTGTCATATGTTCACAAAGTTAAGACAAGTCTCAACAGCAAATTATCTTTTAAAAAAAAAAAAAATACATCCACTGCCACCACATCCTTTCTTTCTTTCCTACGCTTTCACAATCTTTCAAATTCACCAAGTATAAAAAAATATATATATAAATTAAAATAATAAATAAAAAATAACACTGATTTTTTGGCACCGACAAGGTCTTCAAAAAAAAATACTCGGTAACGGGGAATTGAACCCCGGTCCCCCGCGTGCTGGATAAACCTGACAGGCGGAAATTCTAGCCACTAAACTATTACCGATCCTTTCTTGAAAGTGTGAACAAACCATTGTAGAAATCGTAATTCTTGACAATAGAGAACCCAAAGACCCTGAAAGATATGTGAAGCTTTATTACTTGTATGGACAATGTTACATTTTTAAACAAGAATTCTTGATTTTTAAATTATTAGTAGCTAATATTCACAATTTGTTGAATTTTCAAGTGTCAAAACAAAAAAAAAAAAAAAAAAAAAAACAAAGTTGTATAAGAGTGTTCGCTTAGAAAAGCCCGTGTCTTTTGATCCATCTCATATATTCATTATATTTATCCAGAACTCGTATCCTCCAAAACAAAGGTTTCAGTTGTTGTTGTTGTTGTATATATGGTAATAACTATAAGGCACCAGCACAATTGAGTTGAGCCGCATAAAAGCAAACAAATAAAACAACTGAAAAGGAGATACACCTCCTTTATAAATATATATATTTATTTATTTATTTACTTTTTCAAAACCTTTAAAATCCTCTTAAAAAACCCTTCAGTCGTTTTTTTTCAAAAATCATTTGGTCAAAAAATGTTTGAGACTATATGAAAATGTCATCCAACTAAAACATTGCTTGGACGGTGATCGAATCAATGTGAATCAAAAAAGAGGTTAGTTACTGGTAATGACTTTGTTTTTCCTCAACGCCCCCTTTTTTGTAGGCCTCTGTTTGTTTCGTTGGCCCAATAGAATTGAAATATCGGTTTCCATTACTACTATTTCACAAGGCCCCAGTTCATCACTTATATGAATATGAAGCGTGATAGGTTGATAATCTGAAAGTGGCCAACAATAAACTTTATGTTTGAAAAACAAAAATGTTCTCAGTGAGATTCGTGTATAAATAAGTCATATTTGAGGATGTAAATATTCATTCTCTTGTAAAAGAAAACAAATCAGCCATGAGCCAACTTAACACTCTTCGATAGACGCCTTTAGCCCAGAGTAATTGAAAAACAATGGATAATGAGAAAAAAACAATAGAAAGCATTTGAGTTATGCAAGTTTTAAAAAACTACATAAAGAGCTTAATTACACCCAGGCGGATACAGAGGTGTAAAGAAACAGTTGCTCTCGGGCAATTATATTTTCTATTCAGTCTTTTTTTTTTTTTTTTTTTTTTTGCGTGATGAGCTGAAATTTCAAAGATCCATCCGTCTTCATTGTATTTGAAGAAAACCGGCATACCACAAACAACCCGATTTTTGACCCTTGTTGAAGCTTAAACTGTTTTTATTTTCTATAATGGAAAAACTCCATCAATATCTTAATCTATCTTTTTCAACGTTCGTGTGAAAAATTTTGGGGTTGATACAAATTAGGCTTTCATTTTGTCCAGAGAGATGAAGATAGCCAAAAAAAAAAAAAAAAATTCCTAATAATAACAAAGACCATTACAGTAAATATTTCCACCTCGTATAAAAAAAACAGCCAATAATTTCTGGTATTATATTGACAAAACTGACTATTTTTAATTTCTTTTATGTACTCGCCAAATGAATAATGGATTGTCAAAAATTTCAACTTAAAACTAAATAATAGCTGTAGATAGAGTATAGAGTATTTTAATATGAATATTTCGTTCAGAAGCTAAAAAAAAAATGGATGAATACTTTATAGATGTAGCAAAACGTTGCCAACTGTTAAATGGTATTATATAAATGTTGGCAAGTTTGGAAATATATATATATTTCTTAGCGGATATTTTTCATGAGCTGCAACTAGACAAGAACAAACTTACTCGGCTTTTGCCTAAGCTTCGCATATTGATGTTCATTCAAAGAGTTGGGCTTTTATTTCATTTTTCAAATCTTTCTTAATCTCTTTGTTTGTTGGAACAAAATAATTTAAATAGCTGTTGGAATCGTGAGCACATCTCCTACCGAGCATTTGTTATTAGCCTATTTACTTGAAATTTTTATTAATTTCCATTCAACAGCTGGTAAAACACTTTTTATTAAGCAAATCTTTATGGTTTTTTACAGTGGAAGGAATTAAAAAGCAATCAAGGATTTGATAATACGCGAATCAATAAGAATCGACCTTTTTGCTGGTACGATGGATTTTTCTTAAATTCTGAAGCAATTCTTGAGCTGAAGTCCCAGCACCTTGGTCTTTGTTTTTTTTTTAACAAACTGTACTTTTTCAGCAATAACTTAAAAATCATTGCTCAAGTTTACTTTATTTTCTGTTTTCAACATTGGCTTTGAGCAGGACTTTTTTATTATGGATTAAATAATCATATTGTTTTTGAAAAAAAAAAAAAAAAAAAAGCCAAAAGAATTTGAAGGTGTGAATCATATTAAGGCTTTCAAGGCAGTTGATAGAAAGATTGCACTAAAAGTTTCTTTTTTGTATTTTGCTTTTATTGCAAAAAAAAAAAAGCATCTAGTCGTGGTCTCAGATAAACGAAAACATATTGATTTCTTAGATGTCTTGGCTCAAGTTGGTTATTTTGATTTTAGACAGATTTAAACACTTGGTAGGAAAATAATAGAGAATAGATGGGATACCAGTTCAATACATTATCTGATAATGATTTGACAGGTCTATTAAAAAACTGAAACATTATCTAATTGACATTTTGACTCTAATTTATACATGTCGAAATTAAGACCTTATTGAAACACAAAAAAAAAAAAAGGAATTATGAGAAATGAACGTATCTTAATTGAGCCCTCATCCTATTATTTACAAATTTCCACTGTAGTCTGAACTAGTTCTGCCGATCAAATGGCATGCCAATAATTAAAAGAGGTCCATTTTTGAATCTTTTGTGATACGTTTGATTATAATTTCACTCGGATTCAGTTTTCCATGACACTACTTTTTTTCAACTCAGGCTTTAAAACGGGCTTTTTATCATTAAATAATGAAAAGCTGAGTTCAAACATTCATCGTTTATCAACAGAAAAACCGCATCTAATATATATATACTAGTATTGAACAAATGCTTATGCTTGCATCAAATCTTTTTAAAACCATAAAATACATGAGTGTTTTCAAATCCAGTTAAAACAGCAACTAATACAACCGAACTTTCCAAGTCTTTAGTCTATCACTTGTCACCTTTATTTTATTATTATTATTTTTTTTTTTTTTTTTTTTCAAATAAGTGACAGGAAACGGTGGCAATAATGTTAAATAAAAGAAAGAAAAAATTTTCCAAAGAGACTAGATTTTTTTTCTAATATTCAACCCAAGTTCAAGGTATTTCTATTTTTTCTATCTTTGCCACTATCATTTTTTTTTTTTTTTCCTGAATTAATACAACTTGTATTTTTCACTAATCTATGGATATTATTTTATTATTTTTTGCAACCATTTTTATTGAGCAGCCTCCTAGTTGTTTATGCACAAACATGCGTCAAGTATTAATAGGAACCCAACACCAGCCGCACTAGTGACTCACGAGTCATTGAAGAAAAAGAAAAAGCAGTCCTAGTAAAAAAGGATTTGAAAAATAAAATAAATAAAAAAAATGTATTAAATTTATTAAAGTAATGTTTTGTATTGGATTCAAAACGGTTTGGTGTCATTGAACAAGACTAGTGTTGTTTATGTGGTGAGTTGAGGCTGGAGGTGGCAATCGTCGTCAAGCATTTGTGTGCAATAACTGGCAACTGTTTTTTGTTTGAAACTCGGGAAACTAGGGTATTGCAACAGATATTTGGAGCAAACAGTAGGAAATATCGTGTTGCACCAAAAATTATTTTCCAAAAGCAACTAGCCAGTGTTTAAATGCTGCTTTAATATGAGTGTCTTGACTAGCTTCACTTAATTGAAGTTGGCTGGGTTTGGTGATACTTTAAACGTTTATTGGTTGAAAGATTTTTAAACAAAGCCAGTTGAAGTTAAGTAACAATTTAAATGTATTTTCAGGGTTTATTACAAAAGTTAGTACTACTGAAATTTAAACAATTGTATAAAATCAGGTAGTTTTGCAACTTTTCAAAAAGGATTTTTCTATCAATCATTCTTTACTTCAAGTAGATACTTATCAATGTTCAATCCACAGTAGCTAGTAACAATATCTGAGCCAAGCAGAGCTTGAAAAAAGTTTAGAAATGAACATAGATACGTCAAGCGTCAAACCTTATGAAGATCCGAATAAAAAATGAAAAACCTCGTTTCTCCCTGAAGGCTAAACTCCCAAGCATCGAAAGCATATATCGACTAAAAACTGCAGTGGCTTACAAGGCTAGTGACTTGGGTTCTTCTCCTGAAAGTTTGCTCACCACGATTGACTCTTTTGATTCTTCAATTTCCGACTTTACGCCATCAGAAGTATGTGCTGCTACTGCTGGCACTCTAGCAACAGGCTCCGATACAGAAGCTATAACACTGAGGGACCTGACTACTAAACTTGATAAACACAAGTCTATGCATGTAGACCTGATATCTGTCTTGGACCTTTCGGCTGAAAAGCATGCAGCTTATACTGGAGGACCCTAAAGTAGAGAGTTTTTTTTTTTTTTTTTTTTTTTTTTTTGGGATGTGTACTTTATGTCTTTACGCGAATTTCTGCAAAAGTATTTGAATATCTTTGGATTCATAAGTTTGGACGAATGTTTGGAAAAGACGGGTACAAAAGATAAATATGAACAAGCAAAATTTTTGAAAACTGTCAGATTTGGAAAAAAAAATGATAGTAATCGCTGTGGCTTTTTTTTTTTTTTGTTTATTTGTACATTTGACCCAGTATCCATGCCGTCAAATGACAATCAAACCAATGAAACAACAAAATACATGATCATTACACTTTGCGAATACCAAAAATTAGTTGAAACATTTTCGTCTTTCCAGTCATATTTTCTTCAAGGCATCCATGTTTATTGTTAATTGTTTGGTGGTTATATTTTAATTTTTTTTTTTAAACGCTTGTACTAACCATTGACGGGAAAACAAAAAATTCTAAAATAGAATATAAAATTCAAAGAGCACCAATTCTTCAGAATTTACATTTTTGTTTTGTTTTGTTTTTGAGAGACAGCAAGAATAGATATGCCAAGTCTTCATGTGAAGGGCTCAATGAGTTTGAAAGTGAAAACCATTTAGAAGACTTTGACAATAGCAAAGTCATCAAGGCATTGAGGAATCTGTAGAAAGCTTCTGAGTATGTCTATGGCCACAACTTTGGATCTTACCAATATCATATTTCCTGCCAGGAAGATGTAAAGTATGAAACTCGAGCCTCCTTCTGATCAAGAGATTGGCCTTTGTTTTGATGAGAGTTTGAAAAAAAAAAAAAAAAAAAAGATGGACCCTCACCTCAGCTGTCAGTCCAGAAACCAATTGATCCAACTCTTAAACCCAAAAACAGATCTAACTGTGAGTCTGATTCAAAAAGTCGGCTTGTTTTATGACGTTCTTCTGGGTCATCAATCGACTTATAAAAATGGACTAAACCAAAAGGTTTCCCGAAAAAAATCATATTGTCAAACCTCATCACAAGAGCAAATGTTAAATCAACAACAAACTGTATTTTCACGAATCCAGCCATCACAAGCTGTATCATCAAAGGTTTCATCTCAGGCCGCCCAGTTATGAAACCAAACTCTAAGAAGCGTTCAGTTACAAGGACAAACTAAACTCGAATCCCGTTGGAAAACTCAACTTGGGACCCATCTTTCAAAATTGTCCCCCCCCCCCCCCCCACACACACGGTTCAGAAAAATGAAAAAAAGCTAGAAAGCCAGTTGACATGACTCGAGTTTGGAATCCTTTAGACAAGTCAGTCTTTTTGTTAACCGATTGAAAAAGGAATTCAAACGCGTTTGGCAGCAACAAGCAGAGAAATTCTTACATCATGAGCTCAGGTCTTTGGGAGGAAACAGCAGTAAGTCCATTTAGTCTCGAAAAGGACGAAAAATTATACAAACGTAACCATCAGGTATATGATAGGGGTGCATATGGTGTAGTGCACACACTGCTTTGATACAAAAAGATAGCAAACCCAAAATCAAAAATCAGAGTTGGAACAACAGCAAAGGAAAAGCGGGAAGAAATAGGAGTTTTTTTTTTTGCAAATGTTGAAACCAAAACTTGAAAAGCAGTATATAAAGCATTGATGGGACCAATGAGTTTGGAAACTTTGGGATGTTGAAAAGTCAAGAGGGAAGAAAAGGTTTGAAAGTTTAATATCGAAATCGTAAAGTACAATCTCCAGTTTCAAGTGAATAATATAAACTATAATACACCATTAATCTAGCAGTTTAACGATGAGCCTGATTAAACTGCTTCATTTAAGAAAATTCTTCAACCCATTTGCAATTTTTTTTTATTTTCATTACACGTTTAATCAATTCTAAACTTGTTTTTATTTCATGTCTATATATATTTAAGCTTTATCGATAACGGACAATATCACTTGTGCTCCCTCGCCCTCATCACGTATATTTTCTACCTCTCTTCTTATCCAATCACATTTCTCCGCCTTGGAGGGTTTTTTTTTTTTTTTTTTTTTTTTTTTTTTTTTTTTTTTTTTTTTTTTTTTTTTTTTTTTTTTTTTTTTTTTTTTTTTTTTTTTTTTTTTTTTTTTTTTTTAAGTTTATCAGCCGTGTCGGTGCTAATATAGTAACTAACTTGTGTGTGTGTGTGTGTGTGTTTTTTTTGCTTTGTTTTATGTTTTTTGTGTGTGATGGATAAGCTTATTATTGTTATTTTTTTTTTTTTTAGACGGTGGTTTATGGCCAATTACTTGGGATTAAGAAAAAAAATGGTGAACTGAAAAAAAAAAAATGTGTGGATGTGAGATTTATACAAAGTGAGATAGTCTTGTAAGAAATGCTTGAATTCGTGCCATCAGTTTAGAATTAATGAAAACAAAACGAAACGGGCAAAACAGTAGCTGTTTACTACACAGTAGAATAGAATATATCTTGGTCTGTTTCTTATTTGTAACCCGTTGCCAAATATAATTCATAAAATCGTCGTAATCATTTTTTGATACTGTTAATACTCTAAACAAAGTCTGATCAAATCTGTGCGCTCAAATACGTGCATTTGACAGTGTCAAGCGGCAGTTTTTTTGAAATGGAGAGAATGGCTTAGATGGTTTAGAGTATGTGAGCGACATGGACTACGTCAAAGACCTAGACTACGTGACCTGCTCATAAGTGATGCGCACGCGCGCGGTTGGCTTGGACAACGTGGATGGCTTGGTTTGCACAGATGGCTTGCGTGAATTGTTTGAATGGGATGGGTGGTGACTATGACGTTAGTGGCTTTTTTCAAAAACTCGTCTTCAAGCTGAGTATGAAAACTATTCTGAATGTTTTTTAGTGTGTGTGTGTAAGAAGAATGTTCCAGGAATGAATTATACACAACTGTAGGTATATTAATTCAACAGCCTAATGGTTTTTGCCTTTATGATTTACATTTTCTATTGACGAAACCAATGAAAAATTAAGTAAACACAATTGTGGAAGCCACGGTAAGTCTATTCCAAAGGCGTTTTCGATTAATTATTATCTTTTTTTTCTTTTTTTTATTGCATGCTATTCTCTCTTTCCTCATCTACCGTATTTCGTATTTGTATATATGTTTATAGAATTGTTGAGAAAATACAAAGAGAAGAGAAAGATGACAATATTGACAAATCTCCCCCACAGCCAGTTAATGCTAGTTTAGTTTGATATGGATATGTAGATGAGGTTGTGAGCCGGAATGGCGCATCATTGAGTATATGCCAATTACTTGGCTACGTACAATCTGTAAACGAGTCGAGTTCATGTCGGCTAGCTATATTCATGTCGACTAGCTAGGTTCATGTAAGCAATTGAGTTTTGTGCAACTCCATCGGGCTAATGTCCATTTACTCGGAGGTTTCAATGGTTTTCAATTTAGTCCAAAGTCAGCACATTCATTCCTAGCATCAGCCAACAAAATGCATAATCAGTTTTGAATATTCAGGTAAATGAAGCACACAACACACAAGATGCTTACAAAAAAAAAAAAAAAACACCAGTTCCAAGCATCGCCGGCTTACGCTGGACCAGCCTGATTCAATTTGACTCAGTTGTTTTTTTTTTTTTTTTTTTTTTTTTTGGTTTAACCGAGCTTTCTAGTTGTATGTGTTGAAAAAGGCTGCAAAACATATGTCTGAAAGAGAGCATGTGTGTCTAAAAGTGGTCTTAAAAAAGTGCTACACACACATGCACCAAAATATGTATGACCGTTGAAAGCCGCACATGTATTATATATGTGTACACACGTTTTGGTACCTGGTTGACAAAAACATTGGAAATGGACCCAAACCACCTTTGAGTCTGACAATCAACAAAAGTCTTTCATCCGATCCCTGATACTGCAGGATTGGGCCCATGTGTGCTTGACTGTCCATGTCTTTAAACACATGTGCCACTAACGCCCAGTTTTATATGGCTTCTTTGTCTTCTTCGTCTTCTTTCTTGTTCATTATACAGTTGGAAAGTTTGACGCCCAAGACTTTTATTTTTCATTATATACACATACATGGTCGACGTCGCTTCTTTTTTTTTTTTTTTTTTTTTTGTCTCAATCGCTTGACCATCGACTATTTCCAAAAAGAATATATATATATATATATATATAATGATAAGGATGGCAATGGCAGTAACGAACCGGTTTTCATTGCCCACTATCAACCTTGTTTAACCCATGTTCTCTTTCTCTTGAACTCCCTTTTCATTTCACTAGATTCAAACAAAAAAAAAAAAAAAAAAAAAAAAAAAAAAAAAAAAAAAAAAAAAAAAAAAAAAAAAAAAAAAAAAAAAAAAAAAAAAATATATATATATATATACATATATACAATATACATGTAGTTGACAGTCTAATGGATTGAACGTTTTAAGTCAATCCCTTTTCTTTTGATGATTCCAATGAGAGAGACAACAGAAAACTGGAGAAACTAGAAAAAAAAAAATAAAAATAAATAAAAATAAAAAACTGGAGAAACTCAAAAGGCCAGAAATACAGGGAAAGGGCTCTTGACTATGTTTTTCTTTTTTTTTCTTTTTTGAAATCAAAGAAAAAGCTCAAGAGACTCATGTGCCTGACACACACACACACACACAGATAGAGACTAGGCAAACAAAATTAAAACAACTATAAACGATAAGAGTAGTGTTGTTTTTGTGAGTATAGTGATAATCACAACAACAAAAAAAAAATAAATGGCATCAACGAATGGCGTCGAATCAAGTAGAACGATAACTAAAAAATAACCAGGCTTGTTGCTGTTATTCTCCTTTTCGACGACTGAAGCACATGTCATGGTGTTCATACTAGGATATATACGTCCATCATCTGCGTGAATTTATCTGCTGTATTTTATTGTTTTTTGCAGACGATAAAGAGTAAAGAGATTCCATACACATTCATGCCTGGAAATAATCCCAGAAACCTAAAATGTTGGCAAATGATAAAAAGTCATGCTAGAAATGACCAGAAACACTAATCAAACAAGACACCACTTTATTATAATTTAAATTTTAAAAAAATCAATTCATAAAAAAAGGACATAGAAATACAATCAAAATATATAGAAAAACACAGAAAAATAACAATCATAAAAGGAGTCAAAAAACATAAGCAACAACAAGTAAAAAGCAACAACAAAAAATGAAATCAAAAAAAAAGCTTTGTTTTTTTTTTTTTTTCATGCTTCAGAAGCAGTAATGATGGAAGATCTTCGTGGAGGACTGGCAACAACAGCAGAGCCCCGACGATGGTCAGATACATTGTGAGGAATCATTCGTGGGTCGGGATGTTTTGAGCCCACAAAGAAGCCATTCTCGAGATCCGAGACTTGGTTCATCAGCCTGTTTGAGTTCCTTGAGCAGTCTGGCTGAGTACTGTTGTTGGAACTGCTCATGGTATATGTAGAGAAATGAGAGCCTGGAGAGGTGGGAGATTTGTTGGAATTGGCGGCTTTGCTCATGGCATAGTCGCCGCTATCAAAGTATTTACGGTCTTGCAACTTTTTGTTCAGCAAGGATGCCCTACTGGGCAACTTGCCGTACATTCGTTGTAGCCGTTGTTCGTTAGGTGTGAGTTTCTAAAAGAGAGAGAGAGAGTTAGTACAAGTCAAGACACATCACAAGAGGTTTTTTTCAAAAGGATTACGTACAGAGTTGATATTCTGAGGAAGGGTAGCCATTGTTGGACGTAGATGTATAAGATGGGGGTTTTTTGGGTTTGGGTATGAATATAAGTATATTTAAAGAAGTAAAGGTAGAACAAATAGAAAATCTCCGGGACACGTTCTCGCTTTTATATACAAAAAACCAATGGAAAAAAAAGGTTGGTCAAAGAAAGAAGGTGTATGTGTAAGCCATAAGTTCTTGCTATGATATTGATTTCCACAATTTAAAAAAAAAAAAAAAAAAAAAAAAACGGCCTGATAAGAGGTTACCCTGCCTGTTCCCTCGGCAACTATTTATAGTGTTTACCCTTACCCGTCTCCGCCAATACCGCCCCCCTATCAAACGCCTATTTACCCTTGTATTTTTGAACCTGGGCTTTCTCCATTTTCTGTCCGCGAGCTTTTCTTCTTTGCAAGCGCCGACACGCCGATCAAAATACGAGCGCGGACACTGTCGGCATATTTCTTTTGGACTCTCTCTCTCTCTCTCGTCCCCAAAGGCAAAAAAAAACAAGACCTCTTGTGCTCGAGAGGAAACGTACATATATATGTCCATAGCCGTGCGTTGCTTGGGTTTCTGCGGTAATCACGCGTCACGCCGCCCTGGAACAAAGACGCACTAATTTCTTGTTGTTTTCTCTTGGGAAGCCTATAACCTCTTGTTACGCGGTGTCTCTCGTCGCAAGCCTTTGATTTGTGAATTTCAAATTCCTGGCCGTGATGAGGTTTTTGATTTCCCTTCCGCCGTGCCTCTCTCCGTTTTGTGTGTGTGTGTTTTGTCGCTGCGCATCATTTTTTTTTTTTTTTTTTTTTTTTTTTGCGGTTACATACACTGCGCCATTTATAGCACGTGTCGGGGACTCTCTGACCACTCGCGGAGATCATGCGCAAGTCACGACGATCGGACTGCGATGGCTTGGTTCTGTTGGTAAAGTCGAGTCGCTTAGGAGGGGGAGAACCGAACACCCAGAGACGACGGTAGATGTGCCGGTTTGCTTGTTGCTGTGTTCCGTGTGCCCTGGAATCACGAGTACACACACAAAAAAAAAAAGGCTGTTGTCCTTCAAGCTGGTGTTTTTAGGTCCCAGGGCTTACGTGATTAGCTGATGCGTATCTATAGTAAATATTCAATGGATTTAATGTATTTAATGTATTTAATATATTTAATATAGTAAATATTTAATTTATTTGATATTATTAATATTAAATGTATTCACCACACATTTCCTTCGAGATCTCTCATTTTAATGTTGGACTTGCCATTATTTTTCTTTTTGCCGACCGATTCTCAAAGCCCAGTCGCTGTTGCATTTACAATGAGCAACCTCCAACTCGACGACGCCCGGCACATTGGTTCTTGTTAAATTGGGATTATTTAAATTTTACTGCCTTTTAAAAACGAGGAGCTTGTGACTTGTTGGAAACACAGAGGCCGTCTCTCTCTCTCTCTCTCACCTGTATATTTTTTTTTTTGGTGTTTCAATGTTTTTAGAGTTTTTGGTCGTCACTTGCATTGATAACGATACAAGCATGGAGCAGCATACATACACACACACACACACCCAGAAACACAATCGCATATATCAACGGCATACATGGGTTACATACATGGATTGTACAATTCACCGCAAAGCAAAAACCCCACACTTTTGTACGTGTTTTAAGAAGGAACTAGCGATGATCGATTGTGTCTTTTATTTCCCATGCGACACTTCCTGCCTTGTATCGTCTGGTTTTTTGTGCATTACAAACGATATTACAAAGTACATGACAAAGTACATGACAAATTGCATGACAAATTACATTCCAAGCCGTTGTAATACAGCATCTCGTGTTTTTTCGCTTGTAACAAATCTGGAGAAAACCACCCTAGCTCGAGATTTCCTCGCTTCATACACACACACGCACGAAAAAATGAAAAGAAGAGGAAACCGTCATGTGTGCCAGATGTATAAGGAATTGTCTAGCATACAATTGGTGTATATAACTCTCTTTTGAAAGTCTTTTTCGTGGTGTATAATATGTTTCTGTATATATATATATATATAGAGTGTGTGTGTGTGATCTCTATCTCCATGAAAAAGCCTTAGATCTCGTATTACAAAGAACAAAAGTGAGATATATGGAGTAGGCATGAAAAAAAAGAAAACTAACCTTTGCTTTTTTTCAGACTGGGGAAATCTATTATGGATATAGAGGCACACATTAAAGGTGAGGAGAAAAGTCCAACCGTGTGACATTTTACAAATGTCTTTGTATTCTAACGACTGTGTGTTCCAAACGATAAGCTCCAATAAAACGTCATAATCTGCCCAACACATACAAACACATGTGGGTTTTTGTAAAAGTCATTTTAGGTCCCAAGAAAAACTGTATATGAACGATGGAGAGTTATTTGGTGGCTTATAATCATATACACGCATCCAAAGTGTCGATAAAACAAGCCCTTCCCCAAATGTATATATATAAAACAGGAATCACTGGCGTATGTCTAGGTTTCAATCTTAGTATATCAATCGACTCGTTTTATTGTTAAAAAAAAAAAGAACGAGACAAGGCAGCAAACTTCAGATACTTCCTAACCCTCCACTCCGCTCATTATCTGACTCTTTTGTCTTTCTCCACTTGACTTGATTTGGGCTAACTTGACTTGATTTGGGCTAACTTGACTTGATTTGAGCTAACTTCACTTTTGATTGAACTAACTTCACTTTTGATTTGAACCTAAACTTTGTATATGCACCTCATTTCTAGACACAAACAATGAAGCACAAAATAGTGAAACAAAATAACTCATTTGATCACTTAAAAAACGTAAAAAGAAAATTAAAAAATAAACTATATATA
>JAKTYL010000212.1:0-22001 GCA_030578715.1 Magnusiomyces tetraspermus
TATATATATATATATCTGTGTATAAATGTTTCAGGGTATATGAAAGAACAGTGTATGGGTATCTATTCAGTTCAATTCAGTCCAGTTCGACTTGGTTTGGGTATGGAATTTTATTAAAATATATTAAAGAATAGTTATTTGATTAATAAATCAATGGTGTGCGATATAAAAGTAAAAAGAGAGCAAAAAATGAGTGTTGTGACAGCTAAAGAAAGTTTAGTGGTTGGTCAAAAAAAAAAAAAAAAAATCACTTTTCTATACTTACACACACACACACACACACACACACCTTGGTTATTTTTACACAACAAATGGAAATCTCCTGTGCTGGGCTGTCTGAAATATATATTCCTCGGTATTTTTGGGTTCATGAACCCTTCTAGGCACATGACTAGGCTATCTCTATAACTAACTCTACAAGCCGCATACAAAAATCATAGATATTTCACACACCGTTAACTAACCAATACAACCCCCCCAACTGAACGAACCTAAACCATTGATGGCCAATTGTGATTGAATGGCGTGGAACTGTTGAAAATCTATAAAGGAACAAGATTTATTTGACATTCATTTGAATTTATTTGAGATTATGTAACTACAGTATATATACATAAAAGTAAAAGTAAAAGTAAAAGTAAAAAGTATAAGTGAAAAGTATAAGAAAGTCAAAGTACATTGTATGATAAGTAAAAAAAAAAAAAGAAAAAGCAAAAGCAAAAAAAATAAGAGTAAATATTCACATATAACAAACTCATCAAAGTGCCAACTGTGGAAAAACAAACTCAGTCAAGACTAATCTCAAAGTGCCAACAATATCACAACCCAAGAAGAAGCCCAAGAACAACAACCTAAGAACCCGACTTTCTTCGCAGAAGGGACCCAAAAAAGGATTTCCTTCTTTTGGTCTTGCCGCTTCCTTCAGCATCTCCATTTCCTGACCCCGAATGAACACTCAACAGTCCATGACCCAAACCATGCCCTGAACCACTGCTGCTATGGGTTCCATGTCCCGCAGTCGACAAAGACCGCATGCTGCTGTTTGTTCTCTGCGCAGACAAATGCCCACCGTCATGATGAGTGTTGCCCACCGACGAGCTTCTGCTGTAATTGGCTGAGCTGGTTGCCGACATTGTAGGGTTAAGAGGTGAATGCGAAAGAGTGTTGCTGCTGTACTGGTAACCAACACTCTTAGAAGGCGACAACAAATCGCCTGGACTAAACGCACTTCCAGAAGATGATGATCCATGTGGATCGTCACTGCTGTCATCATTTCCGTCAGCACTTCCTTTCTTTTTATTGATTTGGTAACCCATTTTGAATTTGGGAAACAGCTGAGAGCTGGGTTTGGATGATGCGTTTTTGTCAGACGTAGAGGTGTTGGTTGTGGTTGTATTCAAGTCGGTGACTGAACCTGATAACGGACTTGCTGATACTCCATGACCACCCAACACGCCTCCCAATCTGGGTGTTCCTGCCAAACTTCCAGTTCCGCTTCCATTTCCACTACCAGTAGCACCTCCTACATTAGTCGTAGGTCCCGTCTTTGGCGAATTGGTGGCACTGGAATCAATAAAGTTTCCATCTTTGTCCCAATCCGCAAACAAGGACCTATAATTCTGGCGAGTGTCGGTGTCATCATAATCCACTTCAATTTGTTCACGGGCAGTCAAGTAGGAAAGATAGTCGCACGGTGAGATTGCACTATTTTCACGAGCTCGTGGCAACAACCCTTGGAAACCGTTTCGATGGTCATCTTCGTTGTCCTCCTCTTCGCCTTCACCATCGCCCTTCTTCTTTCCCCCCTTCTCTCCGTTTGCGATAGGAATAGAAGGTCTGACGGCTGTCCCATCTCCTCCTTTTCCGTCACCGCCAGACACAACAATCGTAGGAATCTCATTATTAGTTTCCAATTCTTTCTGCTTTTTTTTCTCTTTCAAAATATCCATAATATCACCCAAAGTATGTCTCGACGACCCGTCTGGCAATTTATCATGTTTGTCCACCATTTCCTGCACCATCACAATAACCGGGACCGGCGAGTGATTAATAAAGAAATTCGACAATGTGTTCTTTTTCGACATGTACCGCATCACTTTCTGGTACTGTTTCAAAGAAGTGCCGACCATGACGATGGCTGGTTGGTACAACAAAACGGCTTGACGCACAATATGGCGCACACTTCCGAGCGACAGCTCCACAATCACATTGATTTTTTTGACTGTCGACGCAACAATCGTGTGCACAATCTGCGTCAACACGTCTTCGCTCTTGGTTTTGTAGTAGGAGGTTGGTTTATTCGGTTCTTTTTCGACTTTTAAACAAAGCAACTCGTCACCGTCTTCCATCACTTTTTCAACAAGCCACTGTAACGCCCTCCAAGACGTCGAGACAGAGGACAGTGCACACAAAAATGTGCGCGAGCCGTACGTCGCTTTGAAATCCTCATGTTTGGAAGAGATCGAAAAGGAATTAAACGTCACGTCATCGTCATCTTTTTTAGACGAAAACGGAGACGACGAACGCCAATTGCCGACTCCGATTGAAGAAAAAGAAGGTTTCGTGAACCGGAAAGAACTAGAAGGGTTGGCCTTGTCGTCGTGATATTTAATGTTGATAGTATCAAAAGCGACACGTTTGAAAAAGGGCGTATCTTCAAGCTCTTCAAAGAATGGGTCATCATTAGTTTTGGCATCATCGTCGTCGTCGTACTCATAGTCATAATCGTCATCATCATCATCGTCGTCGTCATCTCCACCTTTCTTTTTATTTTTCTTACTTCCTATATCAACAGAACTGTTTCTTCTAGAACTTCGTTCTCTGCTTCGGCCATCATCTCTGCTCCTGCTTCGACCCAAAGAACTGCTACGACTACTAGCAGTCGGAATTCTTCTTCTAGACGACGATCTTTTTCTCATTTCGGCGTGTGACCCATCATCCACCGAGTCTACTCTCCCATTTCTACTGGCATCCCTTGTATTTGGCGAATCCTCAGAATGCCGACGTTTAAACAAAAGACTGTTGGAATTGGTGTTGTTGATAGTAGCTTGGGTTGAGAATCGGGAAGGGTTTAAATGGAAATCGTTGCTGCCATGGCCACCATCTAAAGCGTCGCCGTAGCCGTTGAAATGAGTGTGTGAACCAGGAACTGCACTGGAAGACGAGGAACGAGCTAAAGCAGGTTTAAGGCCTCTATTAGAACCGAATGCTGACTGCGACCTGTTGTTGTAGTTGTAGCTACCATTTCCGCCATTGTTGTGACGATAACTGTGTCTGGGTGCAGGAGTGTTGGTAGAATCGTTATCAGAATCAGGAATCAAAGACGAGACAGTGCTGCTAGGATTAGGAGTAGTAGGTTCGGAGGTGCTACTAGTAGTAGGGTTGAGAGCGCTTGGAGCATGAGAATCAGAAGCAGTGGGATTGGAGGCAGAATCAACAGATTGACTTTTAAGTTTGTCAATGTCGGGTTCAATAAAAGAAACAGACATGTTCAAAGGATCAATTCTTATTCTTCTGTAGGGCTGCTCTATCAATTAATACAAGTAATAAAATAGTAATGAAGTAGCAATAAACTAATAGTAAACGAATAATAAACCAACTCAATTAACCTAAAGGTTGGTAGAAAGAAAGGAACAAAAAACAAGGTTTAATATTTTTTTAAACTCGTGTGTGTGTGTGTGTTATTTTCAATCCTATACAATTGTCAATTCTCTCCTCTTTACTGACCAGATACATACATACAAGCACCCTTCGATTCCCACACACACACTTCCATTACGCTTTAGCAACTTCTTGGCTGCTGCTTTTCTTTGTTGCCCTACCACACGTAAACCAACTCTTGCTGACTGCCTATGGCGCTGCCTCTTGTTTTTTGCTCACAGCCTGTGGTATATAAGGGTTTGTGTATTTATCTAACGTGATAGTAGCGTGACATGTGTCCTTATCAGTGCTGACTACGTTACTCCACACGTTGGTTTTTGATTGCTTTTAATTGGTTTGCTCCAGATGCTGCATACATACATACATGTTAATTTAAAGCCTTTATTAAACTATGAATTTAGCTTAATTTAGTAGCCGTATTAAAATAAACATAAATTAATATATATATATATCGCTCAGAAAAAAAAAAAAACTTTCCTCCAGTTCTCACATTCTCCAAATACCAAACTCCCTCTCTTCCAACTCCTTCTTATTCCTCTTTCCTCCACGACTGGCCTCGATCGCCAATCCTAAATACTTTCTTGTGTCTTCCGGTTTAATGACTCCATCATCCCAAATCCTAGCAGATCCAAACTTCACCAACGACTCCTTTTCAATTCTCTCCCGCAGCTCCTGAGTGTCTCTTTCTTTAGAACCTACCGTCTCCATCACAGACGCTAGCTGCTCAGCGCCCATCACGGCGGTTTTGGCATTGGGCCAAGTAAACAAAAATCGAGGCTCATAGGCTCGGCCACACATTCCGTAATTGCCAGCACCGTAAGAACTTCCAATAACAACTGTAAACTTCTCGACCCCGGACCCGACAACAGCAGTAACCAATTTAGCTCCATTTTTGGCAATTCCTCCACGCTCTGCTTCGGAACCAACCATGAATCCTGAAATATTTTGTAAAAAGACTAACGGAATGTCTCGTTTTTTGCAGAGCTGGATAAAGTGTGCGCCTTTAAGAGAAGAGTCGCTGAAAAGGGGACCGTTGTTGGCGAGTATGCCGACTGGATGGCCGTAGATGTGTGCCCAGCCAGTCACTAAGGTTGTGCCGTAGTCTTTCTTGAATTCGCTGAATTGGGAGCCGTCAACTATGCGTGCAATGACTTCATGGACGTCGTAAGAAGTGCGAAGGTTGGTTCCTACTACGCCTCCTAGTTCTGTGGGCGAATACAGTGGTTCTTGGAAAGTATGAGTGAGCCCATTTTGAGGCTGAGGCCCTGAGGAACTTGAGTCTAACGCCGAGTTTCTTGGATAGTTCAAATTCATCACACATTGCCTCAATCTCGCAATTCCTTCCTCTTCAGTATCAACCAAGTAATCCACGACTCCCGACACCGACGCATGCATTTCTCCGCCTCCCAAATCCTCTTTCGAAACTTCTTCACCAGTCGCAGCCTTGACCAACGGCGGGCCTGCCAAAAAAATATGCCCGCCACCTTTCACAATGATCGTCTCATCCGACATGGCAGGCACATACGCACCTCCAGCTGTGCACGGTCCAAGCACCAACGACAGCTGCGGAATGCCTTCTGACGACATTTTGGACTGCTGATAAAAGATACGTCCAAAGTGGTTGTGTGCCGGGAAGACATCAGCCTGGTGCGGCAAATTGGCACCGCCTGAATCTACCAAGTACAAACAAGGCAAACAGTTTTGCATTGCAATTTCTTGGGCACGCAAGTGCTTACGCACAGTGATTGGGTAATAAGTGCCTCCCTTAACAGTCGAGTCGTTGGCGACAATCATACACTTGACGCCGTTGACGACACCGATGCCTGTGATTATCCCGCCAGCAGGAACCTTATCTTTTTCCCCAGTGCCGTACATTTCGTACCCCGCCAGCGTCGACAGTTCCATAAAGAAAGTCCCAGGATCAACCAAAGCCGTGATTCTGTCTCTGGGCAACATTTTCTTGCGTGCCAAATGCTTTTCTTTGATTTTGGCGGGAATGTACACATCAGGATCAGACACCGAACGGTGCATCGATTGCAGCTCGGAGATTAGAGTGGCCATGGATTGGGCCTTTTCCTGAAACTCCTTGCTTTCGGTGTCAATGTTGGAGACTAGGGTTTGGAGATCCTGGGTTTGCAGAGGCGAAGAGTATGCATTGTAAGAACGGAGTAATAGGGGCTTGGAGGATGGCAGTGAAAGCGAACGTGGGATATGCTTGGGCTTAGAGCAACGTGTGAGTCTAGATAGCATGGTGATAATAGTGGTAATTGGTGGGTATATTTAATGAGCAAGTAATAAAGTAATAATAATAGTCCAAGTTGAAGAGCAGCTACCATTCCTTTTAACTAGTTTCAACAATTGTGGAGAACACTAGCAAAAACCCCACAAAAGCCTCCTGTTTGACCGTTTCCGTGGCCGCAGCCGCATTGCCTAGTCAAGAATTGCATGGGCGCACGGCTGTAGGTGGGGTCTTGTATGGCAGGTTGGGTTTTGTTGTGGCGGGTCAGGCGTGTGTGTATTGGCTTTGCTTAAGGCTCAAGAAAGGCTATTCAAGGCTTCAACCGTCAAAAAACCCGTCAGGAATCGGTCGGTGTTCGGTTACTGGACTGGTAATTACTGGTTGATGACGTGAATTACTCTCACACCCCACAAAAACGAATATAAATAGTCCCATACTCTGGCTTTCTATCTCGACTTTTAACTATTACCATCTATTATAACCATCACCAAATATGTCCTTTCGCAAACTAGCTACTCTTTCTAAACCTCTTCTTAACCCCCGTTTTATATCACCACGGTTCATCAAACCATCCCTTGCTCCCTCCTTCCGCGCCTATGCTACAGCTACTGCCGAAGAACTTGACCAGCTTCGAGAAGCCACTTCTTCATTCTGCAAGTCGGAGATCCCTCCTTCTCTAGCGGCCGAAACCGATTCTAGCAATGCATTCCCCAACTCTCTTTGGCCCAAAATGGGCGACGCAGGCCTTTTAGGCATCACTGCAAAAGAAGAGTACGGAGGCCTCGACGCTGGCTACGTCGCACATCTGGCCGTCATGGAAGAAATCTCGAAAGCGTCTGGATCTATTGGCCTCTCCTACATTGCGCACTCCAACCTCTGTATCAACCAACTTACGCGGTACGTCACGCCCGAACAAGGACAAAAGTATTTGCCAGACTTGATTGCTGGTCGCAAGATTGGCGCACTTGCCATGTCGGAAGCCAATTCTGGGTCAGATGTCGTGTCGATGAAGCTGGTAGCCAAAGAAACGGACGACAAGAGCGGGTACATTTTGAATGGTACTAAGCTGTGGATCACAAATGGTCCAGATGCCGACACACTCGTCGTGTATGCCAAAACTGATCCAGAGGCTGGCGTCAAAGGTATTAGCACGTTTATTGTAGAAAAGTCGATGCCCGGATTTTCGGTTTCTAGAAAACTCGATAAATTGGGAATGCGCGGATCCAACACTGGCGAGCTCGTGTTTGAAGACTGCTTTGTTCCAAAAGAAAACCTGCTCGGGCCTTTGAACAAAGGTGTCTACGTGTTGATGAGCGGTCTCGACTATGAGCGTCTTTTACTCTGTGGAGGACCGTTGGGATTGATGAAGGCAGCCATTGATGAATCGTTTCAGTATGCACATGAACGACAACAGTTTGGAAAGCCTATTGCGCATTTCCAGCTGTTGCAAGGCAAAATGGCAGACATGTACTCGAAATATGCAGCGTCAAGAGCCTACGTCTATGAATGTGCAAGGGCTGCTGATAAAAATGAATTGTCGTCGCGTGACTCGGCTGCAGCGTTGATGTATTCTGCTGAAAGAGCAACAGAAGTGTGTCAAGATGCGATTCAGTTGATGGGTGGAATGGGGTACGTAAGCGAGACTGGGGTTGGAAGGATGTGGAGAGATGCGAAATTGTATGAGATTGGAGGTGGAACTACTGAAGTGAGAAAGATTGTGATTGGAAGAAGTTTTAATAAAGAGTATAGCTAATCGGAAAAGTAGTTGAAAAATGTATGAATGAATTGATTTAAAACGGTTTCTAAAATATTGTTTCAAGGAATAAATTTTTTTTTTTTTTTTTGTAAAGTATTGTCTTAGTAGTCCTAATACTGGCGGCTTACAAGAAACCAAAACCATCTTGTCGGAGTGCCAATATGTCCAGCTAGTAGTTATTGCTTAGATGGGTGGTTGAGGGTTAGGAAAAGTAACATGAGTATCACGCATAACTTACACTGAGCTTGCGCTTCCCTCGCACGTTCATCACGCAAATATCACGCTACTATCACATGCAACCCTAAACCTTGCAAACTTTTATTTTTCTTTTCATTTTTTTCGATTTTTCGATTTTTTCCCTTTTCTACACACACTCTTCACCACCATTTTTAATTTATTTCGTTGGTATATTTGATACCTGATTTCGTTAACCCGAAAAAATCATAATACATTAATATCTTTCGCATATACCATATACCACATATATAATACAAAATGGCTGATCATACTAGAGATCCTTGTCCTATTGTCATTCTCAATGATTTCGGAGGAGCTTTTTCAATGGGTGTAAGTTTTTTTTGATTCTTTGCTCTTTGCTTTCCTTGTTTCCGTATTGAGCCTTTAACCAACATTTTTTTTTTTTTTTTGCCCTGTTTTCTTTCTTCCTAGGTTATCGGTGGCACTATCTGGCACGGTATCAAAGGATTCCGCAACTCGCCCATCGGCGAACGCAGAGCTGGCATGTTATCCGCCATCAAGTTACGTGCGCCAACCGTCGGCGGCAATTTCGGTGTCTGGGGTGGTATTTTCTCCACTTTTGACTGCGCGGTGAAATCAGTGCGTCGCACTGAAGACCCTTTCAACGCTATCATTGCAGGCTTTTTCACTGGTGGCGCGCTGGCGATCAGAGGTGGCTGGAAAGCGACGAGAAATGGTGCGATTGCAGCAGGCTGTGTCCTGGCGGTGTTTGAAGGTGTTGGTATTGTGTTTCAGAGATTTATGGCGGCGCAAAATAAACCAGTTGCACCTCAAATTCCTGATGCTCCATTGCCTGCGTAAAGGGATTTCGAATCGATTTTGGGTTGGTTTGAACAGAAGGTTTTGGGTTGAGTGGATTTGATAGAAGTTGATTTGACGTAACCTTGTGGTTACTCGCATTTTTTTGTAAATATTTCAGTTTGTATGTATACGACAAAAAGGTTTTTTTTTTTAGTGATGATGAGAAAAAATAGACATGCAAATGATAATCACGTGAAAATACAAATAAAAATTTCGTTGTTAAATTTCAACTTTGTTTCTTTTGCTTTTGTTCTTAGCTTAAACTATTGACAAACAAGAAAAGTTGTTTGGAATTACCAAAAGTTGGAGACCTTTGAAAAGGTCAGTTTTGAAACAATTTAGTAAACACTGTGTTACTAGCTATAGTCAAATGGAGTCTAATTCTAATTCAACAATGGCCTCGAAACAAGTTGATTCCGACTCTGAACAGCCCTCTCAACCTAATACCACACCCTCTAAACCCATCAACTCGTCAGCCTCAATCACAGTCCTCGACGACGGCACTTCCATAGTCCGCGAAGGTTCTGCACAAATTCTGTTTGCAGCAGGCAATGCAGTCTTCTACAACCCTGTGCAGCAGTTCAACAGAGACTTGAGTACGCTTGGAATTAGAGCTTGGGCTAGTATTTATGGAAAAGAAAAGAGAGAGAAGAGGGAGAGAAAGAGCGAAAATAAAAGGAGGAATAATAAGAGGGTCAAGGTTGAAGAAGGTGAAGATGTCAAGTCGGTAACAGCTGAAGACACCAAGGTAACAACCGAAGATGCTAACCCAGAAAAAGATACCAAATTGACAACCGAAGATACCAACTCCAAACCCAAACCTTTCATCAACATCATAGAAGCACTATCTGCCTCGGGTCTCCGCGCAATCCGCTACGCTTCCGAAATCCCAGGCATCCGCCGCGTGTATGCCAACGATTTCAGTCCTTCTGCCGTCGAATCAATTCGTAAAAACGCAGAGTTTTGTAAAGTGGACAAGATTGTGGTGCCTAACCAAGGAGATGCAAACATGTTTATGTACTCGTGTATTGCGTCGCCGTTTTCGTCGAAAAACAAGCAGAATGCCGAGTCGTCAAAGTCCGAATCCACCACCACCGCTTCGCCCGGTTTCGATTCTGAACCTATTCACGTCATTGATCTTGATCCTTATGGCTCCGCGTCACCATTCATTGACGCAGCCGTACGCGCCGTCACCGATTCCGGCCTTCTTTTAATCACCTGCACCGACGCCAGCGTTTTAGCCGGCAACGGATACCCCGAGAAATGCTTCTCTTTGTACGGTGGGCACACTCTGTACGCCGACGGCCGCCACGAGTCTGCGTTACGATTGGTTTTGCACATGGTAGCCACGACAGCTGCCAAGTACGGCCTGGTCATCGAGCCGCAGCTCAGTTTGTCGATCGATTTCTATGTCCGGTTGTTTGTGAGGGTTCGTAAATCTGCAGCGAGCGTGAAATTTAATGCGAGCAAAACTGTGACTGTGTTCCATTGCCAAGGATGTGACTCTGTGAATGTGCAGCCATTGGGAAGAGTTATGTACAAAGAAACAAAGAGTGGGAAAGGAGAAAGTGTGCCAAAGTTTGGGTATGCTAAAATTAAAAGCGGGAATGGGGATGAGTGTGAGCATTGTGGAAATGGGTTGGTTATGGCTGGGCCCATGTGGGGCGGACCTCTTCATAACCATGAGTTTATTAATGAAGTTTTGAAACTTCAGGATGAGTTGTCAAAGTCTCAAAGTGAAGAAAGCAAAGATACCAAGGAAAGCGAAGAAAAGAAGGAAACCAAAGAAACAGATCCCAAGGAAACTAACCAAACTTCCATTTACGGCACACTTCCACGTATCAAAGGCATGGTTTCAGCAGCACTCCAAGAACTCCAATCTCCATCCTCCCTTTTCTATTTCCACCCACAATCGCTTTCCTCTAAACTCAAAACAGCGTCGCCACCACACCGCGCCTTTGTGTCTGCAATCTGCAACGCGGGCTATGAGTGTTCGTATACCCACGCGATGGCGGGAGCTATCAAGACAAATGCGCCGTACGGGTTGTTGTGGGATATCTTGAAAGCGTGGATAATCAAGGAAAATGAAGGAAAAGAAGGTGGAGAAGGAAAGGAGAATGGAGAAGGAGAAGGAAAGAGCGAGAAGAAGGGACCGAATAATAAAGTGGGAAGTCCTGGTTACCAAATCATGAAAAATCCTATTCCAAAGTAAGTGCAAACAACAACAAAACAAAAACAATGCCATTTATCATTTCTTTTAAAGTGACATACTAACCAATTGCTATTTCTTTATTATTTTTTTTTTTAGGACTGAGATTTCGTTCAAAGACCATCCAAGAGCTCTTGAACTCGAAGCATTTCGCAAAAAGAAGCTTGTGCGGTACCAAGTGAATCCTACCAAGAATTGGGGACCTAAGGCTAAAGCGTCGGGCTAAGAAAAGTCAACAGGATTAAGCAGTTTACAAAAAAAAAAAAAAAAAAAAAAATATTAAAAAAAAAAAAAAAAAAAAAAAATTAAAGGGCAAACAAGGTTAAAAGAAACCAACAAGAGGTAAGAGACGTTACCAGTTATAGAGAGCCAACTTTGGCTACAGAGATAGTGAAGAGAGCTTAGAAAATCGAGAGTGAAAATGTATATATATAAAAAAAAAAAAAATTGACCATTGTTTTCAAGTTGTTGATTTTTTTCTTTTTTGTGAATTGTGACTTACGATTGTTGTTGGAACTGTAGGATTGTAAAAAAAAAAAAAAAACATTGTAGATTTTGGATTGTTTCGACCTGGAGATTAAACTAGTTTGAAAAGAACTAGCTTGAAAAAAATGTTGAACTAGACATGTACTATCACAGCAAAAAAAAAAAAAAAAAAAAAAAAAAAAAAAAAAAAAAAAAAAAAAAAAAAAAAAAAAAAAAAAAAAAAAAAAAAAAAAAAAAAAAAAAAAAAAAAAAAAAAAAAAAAAAAAAAAAAAATCAGTGTAAATTGTGTGTAGTTAGCCTGGCAGCAACAGTCAAAGTATAAGAAGTTTATATACTTACTTTAGTCAAGAAAAAAGCTGTGGGAATCTTCATTTTTTCGTGGATATATTCAATTTTATGTTTTTATCAAAAGCACAAGTAAAAAGAAAAAAGGAAAAGAATAAAAAACGGCGAATTGTTGGGAGAGTATTTATATACAAAAATAAGAGAAGGAAAGAACAAGAGAGGAATATTGAAGCAATTGAGAAGACTAAAGAAGAGAGAAAGCAGGAACAGAGATTGAAATTAAGATTGAAATTGGGATTATGTTTTAGATTTTAATTGGGTTTAGAATTTTGATTTTGATTTTAGATGAAAGCTTGTAAAGACTAGAGTTGGGTAAAGTTCAGAGCAAGCGTCGATGCAAACACATACATATCAATATAGCCATGATTTAAAACAATATAATATATTCTAATAGTCTAATAGTCAAAAACCAAAAACCAAAAGCCTAAAGGGAATAGAGCATAGCTAAAGAGAGAAGAAATGTATTGAGTACATTTTAGACATATTGATTATTGATTATTGTTATTGTTCAGCTACCTGTTAATCACCATGATTAGTTGACTGAAAAAAAATAAAAGGTTTTATTTTTATTTTGGAAATAGAACCTTTTTTCTTCAAGGTTGGAAAACAAGGTGTCAGGATCTTTGTATGATTAGAGTTAAATGTTTAAAGGACTCATATATATCTTTATCACGTATATACACAAATATACTTTGGTTCTAATCACAAGTTAGTACAACAGTTAAAGTAGTTAGAGTTGATTAAATTCAATTCAGTGGATAGATCTAGACTTTAGCAGAGTGCGATAATGGGGTCATTTGATTTTGCACATATGAAACTCAAAGTAACAAAACAAGAAAAGACAAGAAAAATAAAAGAGGCAGGTAGATGGAGCTTAGTGGAATGAAGCGGAGACAAGGATGGTTACGTAAACATATGAAAGAAAGATGGAATCCACAGATCTATATCCACCTGTTTACCAAGTCTATTATTTTTTTTTCTGGCTGATGAATTGAGTTCTCTAGTCAATCGAGGCTTGGGAATTGAAGTTAGAGGCATATTACCTTATTGATCCACCCAAGGGTTGAGTCAATGTGGGATAGTTTGCTGGGCTCAAGTGTTTCTAGTAACTAGTCTAGTCAAGTAACTTCATGGGCTTAGTGATAATCCAGCATATAAGCACAGGCTGTGAGCAAATAATCAGTTCAAACTCCAAATACTTGGTTGTCCCGATATTAATTGAGAGCAAGGAAAACTCAGAATAGATGAATCAAAGCCTATAATACTAGTCGTAAAACAAACGTGAAACAGCTGTTTTTATTCTTTTCGCCTTGATCTTGCCAGGCACCAATTAATTTACCAAAAAAGACAAGAACACACTCCAACCCGGTTTCCTAAAATACCACTGAGCGTATATATGCCCTTAAAAACAAAACAAACCATCAACATGCCTCCTTATTTGTCTAAGCATCATATATATCCCGCCATTGTGCGACCTTTTCTGAAAAAAGCAGATAGTTGTAAACAACGCATCACATGACTATCACACGACAACAAACGCCGTTTAATCTTTTTTCGTATCATAAACATACAATCATATCCATACATACATTTCACATACGCTGTTTTTGCGCACCAAAAATTCCTCCGAGAAAGCAGGATTTAGTCATCATTTTTCTTCTCTGATTTCAAAGCACGCTTTTCCATTCACACCAGTTGTTTTGAAAAAAAAAAATAAAACTAGCGTCTGACAGACCATACGATATACCACCTGTTTTTTGAGCTCAGATTTTGCTTTTTATTCTCTCAAATTTTGGTTTTTTCACTTTCTTTCTTCCTACTCGTCTTTCACATTAACAGCATTTCTGATTTACTCAAGTATTGCCTTTTTTTTTTGGCTAGTTGAAGATGGTCCAGCAACAAGAAGAAAAACAGATCAAAGTCCTTTCGACAGGGAACATTTTGTACGAGCCGCAGAACAATGGGCCTGTGCCATTGAGTAGCTACATTGTTTCGCGGTACTCTGGAAAGAAAGAGTGCCCTAAATCTCAATGCCAAAGGAACCAATGTGAACAAGGTCAGTGTGAGAAGGATGGTGATAAGAATGTCAGCAGTGCATTACCCAGAAACCAAGCAGTATGTGCTTGTGTCAAGTACGGTAACCAAGACCTTGAGTTATTGCTACCAAAGAACAACTCTAAATCTCAAGGAATTGAGCTGTTGGACTCCCTTGCACCATTGTCGAGTAGCAGCAACTATCCACACATCTCGACCACCATCAATGCCAATCATGACGAGCTTGAAACAGAGATAACAGCAAAACTTTTCATTCCAGCTACTCTTTCGCATGCCCTGGCTCTTGAGAGTGTCAAGTCTGCGCTCACCTTGCTGTACAAAGTGATGACGCAGGGTAATGGTGTGGGCATTACCAATTTCATTTTGTCGTTTGGAGGACTAGAGTTTTCTGAAGACGATGAAGACGAAGAAGATGATGATGAGGAGGAAGAAGAAGACGGCAAGGAGGCAGTGAAGAAAGGAAACAAGAAGAAATGGACAGACGATGAGATTTATATTATTTGGAAACAGACCATTGACTACGCATCAGAATTGCAATTGGTGTCTGCTGATGGTGATAGCGATAAGGCTGGAAACAAGAAAGTTCCTTTTGTTAAACAGTTTGGAATGTCAGAATTTTCGACCAAAAGACTTTCCAATTTGTTGGCCAACATTCAAAGCCCTGAAAAGTTTGTTAGCAAGACAAAGGCAGCAGATACCAATACTGAGAACCATGCTTCGAGTACTGAAAACGAGACTAAACCTCCAATTTCTGCTACCATCTACAAAGCTGCCATTAACCATATCAATGCCAAAGATTGTTGTTCGCTTCCGCCATCTCTTGTGACGCTTTCCAAAAAAGAAGGAATCAAGTTGTTGGCACACCACGATGAGGCTGAGGTTGTGTCGACTGAAGATGCAAAGAAGATTGTTAGCGTTGTACAAGGATGCTTGAGTGATGGTGAAGAGAAGGAGAAGAAAGAAACCAAGGAAGCGGACGATGATATTTTACAGTGGGTTTTGAAGCTGACAGTTTTTGTGATAGATAGACAGGTTTTGTTGGGAGATGAATATCTGGTTGCTGTCAAAACTAATTAATAATAATAATAATAATAATAATAATAATAATAATAATAATAATAATAATAATAATAATAATAATAATAATAATAATAATAATAATAATAATATACCTATACCAATACACAAACTTGCCAATGACGCATTTTTACTCCCTCCTTGAAGCAAAGTAATCGACGGCCACGTTAACGACAGCCACCACTATCTCTACCGCAATCAACACAATCACAATAAACTCTAGATACTCGCCGTGCGCATACCCCATCTGCTCCTTCAGCATTTGCAGCAAATCCGAAATGACCTCCAACCGCTGGTCAAGCAGCCCGGCCCGTTGCGAGATCTCCAGGTACGCACGGGCCGCTTGGTACGCCGGCTCCAAGTTGGGCTCGGCCCACATGAGTTCGGGCGAGTCGAGCACCGAGCCGTGCAGATTGATGTTGATGCGCAGGATGAACAGCTCGCCGATGCTTTTCATGATTTCTTTGCGCGACATGGAGATCTTGCCGCTGATGGCGATTTCCTGGGGCAAGTCTTGGCTCGAGTGGATCGTCTTGTCGACGAGCTGCTCGAAAAGGGAGACTTTCACGGACTGGGCAATGGCGTGCGAAATGGACAGCTTGGCCGTGTAGTTCCGGGACTGCTCCTCCGAGTGCTTGCCGGATCTTTTGCTGTTTTGCTTTTCAGAGAGTGCTCTCTTGGACTCCGACCCCCCAGCACGCTGCCTCTTTTCGCTCGGACTGTCTCCGCGCAGCGCAATGAAGTCATTGTATATCCGAGGCGGATACTGGTCCGTCACGTAGTAGTTGAACTCTTCAGTCTGAACGTGCTGCGGGCTCAGCTGCTCGTTGGCAAACCGGGATGCCACCTGCTCAAGGAACTTGAGCTCTTCGGCTTGCGAAAAGCCCCAGAAAACTATGCAGCCGTACTCGAAAAGGAAAATATCGCCGGCTGGGGAGACCGGCTGTTGTTGGAGGGCTGGAAGGTCTGAAGGGGTTGTGCTGTTAGTATTGCCGCTGCTGCTTTCAAGCGGCGTGAGCTCAGGAGGATTTGGCTCTGAATTGGGTGCGGGCTCATTGTTGTTGCTGCTACTATTACCAGCCTCGTTATCTATACCACCCTCCTGATTATCGCCCACTTGAGTTTCACCACCCTCATTGTCAACACCCACTTGGCCACCACCGTTGTCCGCTTGGCTGCTCAATCCATACCTGAACGGCGTATACAAACACTCATCCACGAGCTTCGGCCTACATCCGTTCACCTTCTTTCTCGCTGCCAAGTAGCGCACCACCTCTTTGATCCGGTACGAGCTGGCGGTGCAGTAGCCTGTCACTCTTGGTAGAAGCTCGCGGTGGCGTTTGCCGAGGCGCAGCGCGTCTTTGCGGGCATGCTTATCTTTGATATGGAACGCTTGGGAGTAGACTTGGGGGCTTGAGGTGGCTAGCGAGGAAGGAGAGGGTGGGCTGGAACTAATTCTACTGTGGTTGTCTTTGTCTTCTTCTTCTTCGTCGTCGTCGTCATCGTCGTCTTCGTCTACTTCAAGAACAGTACAATTGTATTGGTCAGGCAACAGTTTCAGTTTCTGGGAAGTGTAGGATGTTCTCTGGGGTCCATTACGGTGCGAAACTGGGGTATAGGCAGGTAAGCTAGAAGGAACGAGGACATGTAGAGAGTTGGGTTGGGAATTGGACTGTGGGCTTGGTTGAGGTAATCTTGACGGTAATGGAGATGGGCTGTTGGAAGGATTGGGAGGGTCGGGAGGATTAGACAGGTTTGAATGGTTATATTGAGAATGCTGATTGCTTGATTGATAGTACCCCAAAGGTCCTGAAGGTCTTGAAGGTCTTGAAGGTCCTAGAGACTCCAAAGACTCCAAAGACTCCAAGGACCCCAGAGACCCCAGAGACTCTAGTGATTCCGAATGCTCCAAAGGGCCGTATGGGCGCTGCCAATATTCCGACGACATGAGAACGTTTTTATTTGGTCTTCCTTTCACTGTTGACCTCACTGAATCTCTTCAAGCAAGAGTATACCCAATGTAATAAATATATCACTGAATAAAAAGAGTTTTTTAAAAAAAGAAGCAAGTTGAATTCCATTATTTCCGATAATTTCAAAATTATTTTAAATGGTTTTGCATAAATGATATCCAATTTCCAATTGTAATTAATCAAATGGGAGTAAAAGAAATGAGTATAGACTTGGGAATTAGGTATTATTATTGGTACTAGGAACACAACTAATGAAAAAACTCTCGATGGCTTAGCTGGTAAACCTAGTGCTAATACTATCACTGCTATCACTACCAAGACTACTAATACTGCTAATACTACCAATACTACCAATGCCACTAATACTACCAATACCACTAATACCACTAATACTACTATTACTCACTATCACCATTCGACATTCAAATTAGATCTTAATGGATCACGTGCACCTTCACATACAACGACACTTGGCGCAGAACCAGCGGTCCGTGTCGACAAACGCGCGGCTGGCACATGCTTTTGGGTCTGGAGCGAGACGGGTGCGAACGACATTCAAGGACATTCAAGGACGGGTTCAAGCCAATGGGCCAAAGCCAGGAAGAGGGTGTCCCGAGCACCGCCGCGGGCCCAAGCACCCGAGCCAGCCCAAACACATGCGCTTCGTGCCCGGCGTGCATTCCCGCTTCCCCCCCTGTTCAGCGCGCGCAGCCCAGGGCAGCACTCTTCATATTTTACATTTCCTTGACTCCCACAGCCGTCTCATTCCTGGACGACGACTCCTTGCGGCAGGATCTTGCATGATTTTTCCGAAAGCAGACAGGCTGGTCCTATCTCGGACTAATCCATGCATGGGCAGGTACCTTTTTGAGATACATGGCCAGTTTTTTTTTTTTTTTTTGGTGATTTGATAATTGACTCGCGGCAATCCTTGGAAAAAATCAATTTTCAAATCAACTACCAAATTAATTTTCAAATCAATTCACCTTTGTCAAATCCCAGCTCAAAAGCCTTGCGACAAAAAAAAGAGTATAAAAAGAACCCAGAATCCTCTCCTTTTTTCTTTTTTTTTCTTCTCTAGTTCTTTACTCATAAGTCAATTTTCCAACTATCTACACTCTTTTGTAACTTCTTGCTCCAACTGCTTGTCACTCTTTTCTCGAGATTCTACAATGAAATACTCTGCTGCTCTTGCTATCACCACTCTTGCCGCCTTGGCTCAGGCCGGTACTACCACTGTCCGCTCCACCGAAGTCATCACCATCACTTCGTGCGCCGACAACCGCTGCTCCGAGCACACTGTTCCTTTCGCCAACAGCACCGTCTCCACCACCACTGCTGCTCCCTCCGTCTCCACCACTGCTGTCCCCGTCACTCTTACCTCCACCATCACCATGTGCGACCTTTCTGGCTGCGTTGAGACTGTCACTGTTTTCTGCTCTACCCCCACTCCTGCTGGCCCTACTGATGCCACCGTCACTGTCCCATGCACCGACGACAAGTGCAAGTCCAAGTCTACTCCTTCTGCCGGCCCTACTGATGCCACCGTCACTGTCCCATGCACCGACGACAAGTGCAAGTCCAAGACCGCTCCTTCTGCCGGCCCCTCCACCGTCACTGTTACCTGCACTGAGGACAAGTGCAAGCCCGCTGTCCCCACTGGCCCCGTCACTGTTACCGTCACCTGCACTGAAGACAAGTGCAAGCCCGTTGCTCCTACCGGCCCTGCCACCGTCACTGTTTCTTGCACCGAAGACAAGTGCAAGCCCGTCACTCCTACTGCTCCTGCTCCTTCTGTCTCCACTGTTACTGTTTCCTGCACCGAGGATGTGTGCAAGCCTGTTACCTGCACTGAAGACAAGTGCAAGCCTGTTGTCCCCAAGCCCACTGGTCCTTCCGGCTCCAACTCTACTGTCGTTCTCACCTCCACCCCTGTTGCTCCTAAGCCCACTGGTACTTCTGGCTACAACTCTACTATTGTTATTACCTCCACCCCTGTTGCTCCTAAGCCCACTGGCCCTGCCAACAATGCTTCTACCATCACTCTTACCTGCTCCAACAACAAGTGCCAGACCACTTTGGTTCCTGTCGTTCCCACCACCGTTGTCTGCTCCGACAACAAGTGCCAGACCTCTGTTGTTCCTCCTTCCACTGCTACTTGCACTGACAACAAGTGCAAGCCCGTTGCTTCTACTTCCCCAGCTGTTGCTCCTAACGCCACTGCTTCCCTCCCTCCTGCCCAGGGTGCTGCTCCCCAATTCAAGGCTTCTGTCATTGGCGCCATCGTTCTCGGTGCCCTTGCTCTTGCTCTGTAAATAGCTTGATTATTTGGGTTTGATGCTTTTCTTTATGGGTATTTCGTTTTTGTTTTTAATACAGTATAAAATTTTTTATTTTGAATGTTTATAATTTTAGTAATGTTTAATGTGTCTATGTTTTTATAGAGTTTGTTTTTGGGATTTGTTTTTCTACCGTTTTTATCTTTTAAACCGCAGTTTTAAAAGGATAGTCCTGGCGTTGGATTGAAAGCTGGTTCGCACCTTTATAGAAATTTAATTGGAAAAAAAAAAAAAAACAAGTTTGAGATTAACGAGTTTGAGTTCGACTGTAGAAACAAAAAAAGAAAAAGACTTTAGCGCGCAAACGCGTACGAAAGAAGGAGGCCGTTTAGGTGAGGAATGTTGAATCCACCAATGCAGTACACAATGGGAAAAGTGGTTACGCTGGTTATAATTAATTAATTAATTTAAAAAAGACACAGAGAGATGTATTATTTTGGGTAGTTGGAATGAACATGCCACAGCTTTCCATCCTCACTGCCCTTCTCCACCCTCTTTAAACCTGATGGCCACGCTGTTGACGCAGTGCCGCTCGTCGGTCGGCGTTTTCTCGCCGTTACGCATCCGGTGCCCCTCGCCGCGAAACACGTGCCCCAAGTGCCCGCCGCACCCGCTGCAGAGCATCTCTGTGCGGGTCATGCCGTGCGAGGAGTCGTCGCGCAGCACGAGTGCGCCGGGCAGGGCTGCGTAGAAGGAGGGCCAGCCGCAGCCTGCGTCGAATTTGGTGGATGCTTTGTAGAGTGGTTGGTCACAAGCGGCGCACGCGAAAACGGAAGGGTTGTTGGAGGTCGGGTCAGAGGATGAACTGTCGGGAGGATAGAAATTGTTGTATTGACCGGTGCCAGGCGGTTCTGTGCCTTTTTGGCGGAGAACTCGGAACTGCGCCGGGGAAAGGATGGCGCGCCATTCGAGGTCAGATTTGGCGTTGGGAAACTGGGCGTTGTTACTTTGGCTGGCACCAGGGGACATTGTAGTATTGTTATTGCCTTGTTTTGTAGAGTTTAGACGTGCAGATGCGCTGAATTGAACAATTCGGGTCGTAGTCGTGCACAATGGTCGTCGTAGCAGAGAAAGAACAAAATGTCTTTGGTGTGAAAAGAGTCTCTGCATTGCTGAGGGATAAAAAAAAAAAAACAAAAAAAAAACAAAAAAAAAAAAAAGAAAAAGAAGAAAAGGGTTGGTATGGCACATGAGCATTTTCTGGCCAACTGTTTAATCAACTCGACGGTTTTAATTTAACTTAACTTAATTTATTTAATTTTTACGTTACTGCTGACAAATAAAAATATTAATTAAAATTTTACAATTGCCTGTCGCTTACCCCTACTAAAAACACCTAATAACCTAATAATCATCGTCGTCGTCATAATAGTCGTCGTCGCTGTCCTCGTCAACAAGCTGCTCAAAGTTCACCTTGTATCTCAACAACGCTCCAATACCACCAAAACCCTTGACAAACTGTGCGCCTTCACTACTTCTGTCCGTCACAAACTCGAGCTGTGCGCCAAAGTCCTTGTATCCCTCCGCAAGCCACTCCAACAAGGGCTGCTCCTCAATGATCTCAAGCTCGGCGCCGGTGCGCTTGTCCTTCAGATGGTCCTTGTTTTTCGCGTCCCGGGATGCGTGCACAATGATCGGGGTCTCTGATTCGGGGTCCTTGAGCTTGTAGCGCACAATGTCCAGGTTCTCAAACACAATGAGCGTCTCCACGGCGCCCAGCTCCAGGGCCTTGAGGGTATCTTCCACACCGTAGCAGAACTTGCCCGAGTCCTGCGAAATCTCGCTAAAGTACTCGGTGATCAGCTTCTTTTCCTGGATGAACTTGACGTTGGCCAGCGTCTCGGCAGACAGCTCAATTGCCTGGTTGAAGCCGTTTTCTCCGCCGTACGACACATCCACAATCTTGATCACCTTCTGCTGCAGTCTCAGGTCAAACATGTCTGAGTTGGACAGCTCCGTCTTGAAGTCGGCAGAACCGGCCAAAATCAGACCAGACACATTGACCTTGTCGTTGGTGATGAAGTTCTGGACAGCAACCTCGGCGACCTTGCGGACGTAGTTGTGACGCTTTTCGTCACGAAGACGTGCGAAACGCAACGCAGACTGACCACCACGGCCGTGCTTCTTGGGCAGGTCGACCGTGAACTTGTGCAGGACCTCGCGGGTGTTGCCCGACAAGGTACCGAACAGGGTTCCGTTACCGTCCATGACAATGAAACCAAACTTGGAGTCGCTCTCAAGCAGTTCGGACAGCGCCTCGGTGTGGAACTTGTTGTCGCACAGGTACAGCGAGGTGTTGATTGGCTTGAACGGCTCAAAGTCAATGTTGACCTTTTTCTCTTTTCCCTCCTCGGTCAGGATTTCACCACAGTAGATGACCAGGCCGTTGGGCGGGCACTTGGAGTACAGCTTCAGCTTTTGCTGGGTAGAGGTGATTGCAGACAGCACGGAAAGTCTGTTGACGCGCGACTTGATGTTGGACGCAGTGCCGTATTCGTCTGAAAGCATCTTGTTGATCAGCGAGATTTGGGTCTTGGGCGGCATCACCAGTGAAATCATGGAAGTACCGTTACCGCGGGCCTGTTCCAAGCCTTTGATCAGTCTAAACGGAGGAGTTAGTATGGGTGGGCTAATGGGTGGAAATGTGTCAATACTCACTTCTTGATCTTCCAGATCTTGATGTTCTTTTCAGCATCAGTTTCTTCGACAGCAGAAGGAGCCATTTTGATCTATTGCTTTTGTAGTTGTTGGTGATGTGTGCTGCTTGCGTTTAATGAACAACCTACGGGACAAGAGAAAGAAA
>JAKTYL010000213.1:0-21242 GCA_030578715.1 Magnusiomyces tetraspermus
TCGTCAAGGCACAGCCAATTATTTTGGAGCCCATTATGGAGGTTTCCTTGACTGCTCCAGTTGAATTCCAAGGTAGCATTATTGGCTTACTCAACAAGCGTATGGCTACCATCAATAGCACCGACATTGGTTCTGACGAGTTTACCATTACTGCTGAATGCTCTCTTAACTCAATGTTTGGTTTTGCTTCCCACCTTCGTGCCGCTACTCAAGGTAAGGGCGAGTTCTCATTAGAGTTCAAGCACTACGCTCCTACGCCTCCACAACTCCAGCGTGAGTTGATCGCTGAGTTTGAGAAAAAACAAAAGGCCAAGAAATAAGTATGACGCATTTGTGTTATATTTTTATTTTATCTTCATTTCTTTTAAAATTGAATTGTGATGAGGTTTTTCTACACTTGTAAATATAATTTTGTATACACCCGTTTACACCTAGTACTAATATTTTGATTAAATCTGAGACTAAAAACGCTTTTTTTTTTACATTTTTCAAGTGATTTCATTAGGTTTTCTAAATTCGTTTTTATCCTAGTTTTCATTTGTTGAATAGGCACACTCTTAATAATTCATACAATTTTTCTACTATTAAAAAAGAAAAACAAAAGAAACATTAATCAATTACAATTAATGCAAAAATTCCATTTTTAGTAAAATGTTTGCCACTCGTGGCAACGGCGAATATTGATCGAAATTAAAACATCAAATAATTCAGTCTGAGTCTTAATATGTTTTACAAATAATGGACTCAGGTTTGCAATAATGCAAACATGAATGAACGTAGACATTTAAGTACTACAATATATAACTAGTTTGTAATTTTAAGATTCAATCAAACAGAATACTAAGGGGAAAAACTTTTAATTTAACATTGTTGTAACTAATTGGGTCAATAAGCCGATCGAAAAAGCATATATTTTGTAATTATAATTGATTTCGCCCTTTAAAGCCAGTTATCCTTTCAACACTCAAGCTCTGTATGAATCGGTCCATAAGAACGACCACGCGATTTCACAATCATCAAACAGGCTTCAAAACGTAATTTGATCGCGGGACTTGTTCTAAATGAGCTATTTCGTAATGTCTATTACTCGCCAAAATATACCCACAATCACATGGCTGATTTTAAATCCCAATTAGGACAATTAAAATCACCATTTAATCACATAATAAAATTTGACATGTAACAACCAAGCTCCGTTGCTGGTTTGAATACGGATGCCAGTACTACCAGTTTTCTTAATTCCTAAACAAAGCACTCTTTTTTTTTTTTGCTCTATTTTTTGCCACAACATGAATATGAATTTGAAATCTCTCGATGACGAATCGCATCTGTAAATATGTTCTCTGCTTGAACAATAGCATCTATGACTTGACTCAACTATTCTTCTGAAAAAGTATTTAAATAAGAGATATTCAGTGGTCAAAATAATTTCTATAAACCTTTTTTGTATCTGTGTTTTTTCATTATCAACAGCTAAGAAAATACGAATCAACAAAATGGTCAAAATCACTAACTTGGCCTCCGCTGCCATTTATTTTTACGCATACACTTGCGTTTCTGGAGAGACCGTTAAGACTTCTTCCAGTTCTGTTTCCAGCACTTCTAAGGCTCAAACCACCAGCATGCACCCAAGCATGACTGAAAAGACCCATATGCTCAAGAGAACCTACTCGAGTCACACCGACTATGACGATGACGACGAAGATGATTTCGACACCATCTATATTTCGAGATACACCACTGCAGTTGTTGTCACCGTTTCTTCAAAGTCTTCCGGAAAAATTTCTTCTGTTCTTCCTCTTCCCCAAGACACAGCTGCTGCTGAGCCTACCACATTTACTGTTTCTTTCTCCGCTCCTACGACTTATTCTGTGCCACAGCCTTCCTCAGCTTCTACAACTACTATTACCACCACGACTACTGAAGTTGGATACACTACTGTCTCTAGCTTGAAGACTCTTACCACCACTCCATGTGATAACTGCTCAGATAAGGTTAGCAGCAGCTCTTCTGATCTTCCTGGTACCACTTATTTCTACCCCACAGGTACATCTCAAAACACTAAAGTCACTGAAACTAAATTTCTCACAGGTGCGATTCTTACTGTGACTCAATCTGGAGAAAGCTCGGCATCTGCTAGTGGAGACAGCTGGTCTTATACTGACCGTACTGAAAACAACATTGAATCTTTGACCGTTAGTACTAAGGTAGGCACTATTTCTCTTCCTTCAGTTAACTCTAAGCCCACGTACAAGTGGACTTCTTCAGAAGACTCTTCTTCTTCCAGTGAAGATTATACTATCACCTTGACTCGGACCAGAACTTCAACTAGACCAGATTCAACTGTTGCACCTGTTGCTACTCAGTCTTCGGCTGAAACCACTCAGGAAACTGATTCCAGTGATGGAACTACTACTGGCTCTTCCTCTTCTGCCCAGGCCACTTTCACTAATGCTCAGTCAGAATTCACTGGTTCTCAATCTGAATGGGCAGGCCCTGAGACTACTGCCACTCCTGAATGGACTGCTCCTGAAGACAACTTGAACAACTTGGGATCTGTCAGCACCACTTTCGACGTTGGTAGTGCTGTTTATTTCACTCGCACTGAAACCCCTGATGTCTCCACCACCCCAGATCGCACTGCTCCTGGTGCAATTGAGCCTTCTGTCACTGGTGGAGATAGCTCTTTCACTGATGACGAGTCCTTCTCAATTGCCACTGATGACAACTTCACTGGCGAGGGCAGCTTCTCAACTGCCACTGAAGACTCATTTACTGACGACGAATCTGTCCCTACCGCTACGGATGACTCATTTACTGATGATGAATCTTTTCCCACCACCACTGATGACTCCTTCACTGATGATAGCTCTTTCCCCACTGACACCGAAGCTTACACTGACATGGCTACCCCAATGCCTACTACTGACAATGTTGACGAGAACTGCATTGATTGCGGTAACGAGTTGCCTACTCCTTCTACTGTTTACACTACTGTCACCAGCTGCTCTTATGGCGAGCCATGTGCCGTTCCTTTCGGACCTACCACCATCACAGTTTACACTTGTGACACCACTGCTCCTTGTACTGTCTGCCACACAGAGGCTCCTGTTGCTCCTGAACCCACTGCCCCAGCTCCTATTATGCCTATTGCTCCAGGAACTGTTGGTCCTAACGAAGTTAGCCCTACCCCAAATACCATCAAGTCTGAGCCATTCCCAGCCCCAACCACCCCTGTCATTGTTAACCCAGTTCAGCCAGCACCTGAATACAGTGCTCCTGTTCAATTCCAGGGTGGTGTCGAGAGCTTGTATCTCCCAGCTGGCAAATTGTTGGCCACTGTTGCCGCTTTGGTCGTTTTCTTTGTTTGAACTTGATTAAGCAAGGATTCCTATACGGAGAACCAATTAATAATTATATTTAATTTGAGTAATTTTAATAAAATAATTTGGATAATAATTAATTTAGGATTTGATATTTGTTTGTTAAAAAAGATATATAAGTTAGGCAATTAGGACCAAACATCATTGAAGGAAGTGACAAGTAACGGGCTGATTTCGCATGAGCACTTCATCAGTGTCTCAGTGAGATAATAAATGGAAGTCCTTATATATTGTCGATATAAACTTTAACCTAAAATTGCAGTCATTTTGTGGACTATTTCACACATCTCATCTCATAAAAGCAATATTAAAATCTAATAGTGATGGCTATCATAAATTGGCTATAGTTTTAGGATTTTCAAAAAGATATAAATTTAAATTCAATGATTTTATGATAAACACTGATAGAATGTTGCTTTATAGGCCATAATGCGTCAAATTAATGACGATCAACTAGCAAAGAAATCAAAACTTAAGGTCGTGTATTGACTCTTTCAACTAAGCAAATAGAAGGGAAGTTTTCAACCAGATAAAATAAATATCACGTATATTTGTATTTGATTGTCGAAAAATCAACAACAAATGAGATTACTAGAGTATTAGAGAACCAGGAAAAGCAGCAGCGAATTCACGAACATTGGTAAGCCACCTATAATTTTACTAGCTGGTTCAAGCTTAGATACGAAAAGCGCGTGTTAGTACAAAGCGTTTTTAAAGACCAACCGTATTGAGTAATAACATCAAATATAGATAAACCGAGCTTTCTATCCTCATGAAATATACCAGATCTAGTCAAAATACATCGTTGAAGTACTTTTTAAGCATTGTGAATCACCCAACCAATATTCTATTTTTAGCCCAATGAGACAGCCAATATTGTGTGAGAATAATTAGGTCTTTTTTTTGGTTGCCGCACTTCATCATTTTTTACATCCATTAATCCTGTGGGTTCGTGACATCACTATTTTTCTCTAAAAAAAATTTTCCGCTTTGGGACGACCGTTTCACTAGCCCACGGCTAATAAAGGTCTTAATTGTAAGAACATGAAAATATATTTTTCCAACTATTATATATACCGCCATTCATTTTAACTTTTTGCTTTCTTTTTTTTTTTTTTACTTCAATATACAGTACATCAACAATTCTTCACAAATGTCTGGTTCTTCATCCGTACCAGTTCCAAATCGCCAAAAGAGCTCAAATTCAAATAATGGCAAAAATTCAAGCTTATCGTTTGCCAGGTCTCCACGCAGAGAGTCTTTGACGTATGGTTCAGTTGTTTTGCCTGGCGTCTTTCTTCCTGCAGGACACCCTCGAAGATCAAGTTTAATCGAAAGCATGACTCCTGATGAGCGTGAAGAGCTTTTGAATCAGGAACAAGAATTGTTAGCCGATAACAGATTAATGGGCCCGCCAAAACATAAATCATCAGGGTCTTCATCTTCGGCAACAAAAAACGTTTCTTCCTCTTCTCCAAATACATCATATGGCGCTATACCCAACGGCAATGTTATCAATAATACAAACTCAATTTCAGAAGAGTCTACTCTTTTACTCTCAAACAAACCAACCCAAAACGTGAATACAGAATACCAGGCCATTGGACAGCTACCAAGTGAAGAGAATGAAAACATTGTAAGCAGGGCATGGAACGATGCTGCTTCTAAGGGTAAAATCAAAACTACATATAAGCGCGAGACGGTTGTCATGCTGAAGAGCTCTCTTCCAATCAGTTTGGCTTTTCTGTTGCAATATTCCTTAACAGTCGCTTCCATTTTTTGTGTTGGCCATATTGGAAAAACTGAACTTTCGGCTATTTCAGTCGCAGCTATGGTTGCCAACATTTGTGGCTATGGTGTGTTGCAAGGTTTGGCTACAAGTCTTGATACCCTCGCAACTCAAGCATTTGGCCGTAAGGATTATGGTATGGTCGGCTTTCACACACAAAAATGTACAATGTTGATGTTTATCGTTAGCGTTCCAATTTCCTTAGTATGGTGGTTTTCAAACCCCATTTTCATACTTCTGGTTGGTGATGAGAGATTGGCCTCACTTGCTTCACAATACCTTCGAGTTTTGATGGTTGGTATACCAGGTTACACTGTTTTTGAAGTTGCAAAACACTATCTTCAGGCACAGGGTATTTTCCATGCTAGCACTAATGTTTTGATTGTATGTGCACCTATCAACTTGGCCTTAAACTACATTCTTGTTTGGAATAAGCATATTGGCATGGGCTTTATTGGTGCGCCGATTGCAGTTGTCACTACAGATTACCTCATGGCTACATTATCAATTCTTTATGTCAAATATATCAACGGAAAACAGTGTTGGCAAGGCTTTTCCAACGAGTCATTCAGAAATTGGGAGCAAATGGCACGTCTGGGATTCGCTGGCGTTATCGCTTTAGAAACTGAATGGCTTGCTTTTGAAATTTTGACATTAGCTGCTGCTAGATTAGGAACTACAGAACTTGCAGCACAGACTGTTTTGGCAACTATCGGTATTCTTGCCTACCAAATCCCAGCTTCTATTGGTATTTCAGCATCAACACGCGTTGGTAACTTGCTAGGTGCTCAACTTCAACAAGCCGCAGTGATTGCGAGTAACACTTATATGTTGGCATCCTTTTTCTTCGGTTCAATCAACTGCTTGGTATTGTTTTTTGCCAGAAACCATATTGGAAAGTTGTTTACTTCTGACAAGGATGTGGTTGCCGTTATTGCACAAGTTACCCCAGTTGTATCATTGTACCAAATCAACGATTGTATTTCTGCAGTAACTGGTGGAATTTTAAGAGGACAAGGTCGTCAATCAATTTCAGGTTGGGCAAATCTTATTTTGTATTACTTTGTTGCCCTTCCTTTAGGAATGTTTTTGGCATTTCATCAAAAGTTGGGATTAGCAGGTATTTGGATGGGTATCGTCGTTGCTTTATTTTCCGTATCAGCATTACAAGTTTACTTTGTGCGAGCCTCGAATTGGGAACAAGTCATGAAAAATGCTCTTGAGAACGATAGCGCAACTGAAGAGGATGAACCTGAGTTTGTGTAAACAAAGCTAAGGTAAATAATTTTAAGTAATATTTAATAAATTCTAATTGCATGATGATTTTAATAAAGGTTTGTTAAGGTTACTCTCTAGATTGAAAATAGGGCTTATCAGAAAAATGGGCAAGGGTTTATTGTTTCATGAAATGTAACCATGCTTACCTAATTTGTTACATTTGTGTAAAACTGGCCAAGTCAAGTACTTTTGAAGTTCATATTCTGGACATACACCAAATCACAGATAGTCAGTACACTTTTCACAACACCTGTTGAGATAACAGGACTTTTGTCGGAATATACACTTTTGGATAATACATAGGTTTCATTGCTTTCTATTTGAAAAATGTTCAATCCCGGAAATCAGTTCAGCCGTGATGCTAGATCATCTCCACTTCATCATCCTGTTTCTCAGCATTCAGTTCCCAGTGCCCATTCTGCTTCTAGCTCAAGCAATGCTGCATCAGCTTATAACAATCCCACTGGAAATTCTATACACAGTCAATACGCTCCTGCCAGTGCAACTGGAATGATGAATTCACAGGAACCACTCAGAAGCAACTTTGGACCAACCACAGCGTTTAATTCAATGGGAGGCGCATCTGGACAAAACCCTCAAGGGCCAACAGGTGCTGGATTTGGTGGATTTCAGCAATATTTGAATGATCCCAGTGCACAAATTGGTTTGTCAGTTGGACGAAATGCATTAAACTATGGACAAGAGTATATTGGAAAAAATGTGAGTGAAAATTTGAAACTTTGAAGAAAAAAAGCGCTAGGAATAAATGATTTAGAACTAACGGAAAAGATTTCCATGATTGTTTAGATTGATCAATATTTTTCGCCTTCAGCTATCAAATACTACTTCCAAGTCTCAAACTCATATGTTTTGAGAAAGCTCAAGCTTGTCCTTTTCCCTTGGAGACACAGTCATTGGACTCGAAGTATTCAAAGATCAGACGGATCAGGTCAAGTCGAAGGCTATGCTACAGCTCGCGATGACATTAATTCACCTGATATGTATATTCCAGGTTCGTACACCTTTAAACCATCATCGCCATTATTACTGTCTCACAACTCTAACATTGATTTTTCATTATTATTGTTTTAGTTATGGCCTTCACAACATACATTTTTATCAACTGTGTGGCTGCTGGCTTAAAAGGTACTTATCATCCTCAGCTTCTTGGAGTTCTTGCCTCCAAGACTGTAGCTTTCGTCGTTGTCGAATTGATCTTTTTAAAGCTTGGAACATACTTGCTAAGCGCAGGATCCAGCGTTTTAGACTTTGTGGCTTACAGCGGGTACAAGTTTATTGGAATCATATTGACTGTTTTGTCGTACGCCATTTTTTCATCGACTAAAATCAAATGGGCCGTCTTTCTGTACGCTGCCTTTTCCAACTCGTTCTTTTTGCTACGGTCATTGCGCTACATTCTCTTGCCAGACAGCAACTCTATAAACCCTGGCACGCAAACAATCAACCCATCTCAGCGCCAGCGTCGAATTCACTTTTTGTTTGTATATAGTTTTGTGTTACAGTTTGTGTTGATGTGGTTCTTGTCATGATTCACACGGTCAAGCAATGGACACGGGTTTTTTTATAGGTTAATTTGAGTCCTGGTTTAATTCTCAAAAAAAAAAAAAAAAGTGAAATCAAATTAGTACTAGTTCTAAAACCCTAACCCATTGATCTGTTGTCTGTTTTCTTATTGTTCCTCGACTTGATTTATTATATCACAGCCAATTCAACTTGATTTTTAACAACACTACAGAGAAAGGGCTCAATTTTTTACGAAACGGGACAAACAGTGAAATATCATTTACATGTATCATGGACGAAGAATCTAGAGCATTAACGGGTTCATTACAGGCATTTTACGCTTATGATTCAACTGCAAGGCTAAACATTATCAAGCTTCGACAAGAAAAGCTGGCAAGGTTAAAAGAGCTGGAAGAGACTCGAGAATTAAAAGAAAAAGATACACGAAGTGACAAAAGCAGAATGTTTATTAATTATCATCAATTGGCAAGCAAGATCATTGAACCTCAACTAGAAACAATTTCCAATTGCATTTCCAACAATTCGTATTTTCTAGAATCAGTAGCCAATGTTGCAAAAGTTTCATTTCAAGCACCTGAAAGCAAAGTTCAATGGTCAGACAACTCAATTTCCGAAATATCCAAGGTAGTTGGTTTGCTGGCCCAAGTGGCAAGAGAGTGGAGTACTGAGGGTATAGAAGAACGTGATCAGTCGTTAGGGAAAGTGATTAAAGAAATAGAAGACATGTTTCCAGAATTAGAACCACAACATATTTTAGAACAGCACCGACAAAAGCCGAAAACCCCAGGCGAGGACCAAGATCAAGATCAGATTAACAACTCAGATACAATCATTTTGGACCACGCTTTTGCTGAGTATTTAAACAAACAAGAAGATGAATTAACAGAAGAAGATCGTACACAATTGGTGCGGAAAAGACAAAGCGTAAAAGTGGTGATACCTGGGTGTGGTTTGGGACGACTTGCATTAGAATTAGCAGCAAGAGGATTTGATGCACAAGGCAATGAAGTGTCGTTTCCAATGATTTTCACATCCAACTTTTTGTTGAACCATACGACAGGAGCAAATGGATATAAACTGCACCCATGGGTTCACTCATTTTCGCATGTCAAGAGTACAGGTAGCCAGACGCGAAGTGTCACAGTTCCTGATGTTCACCCAGAAGAGTTTTTGACAAGGCGGATGCGTGTATATGGTAAATCTGCAGGAGAACTGTCAATGATTATGGGGTCATTTGACGAGATATACCCAATGACTTTGGAAGAAGCTGACGAAATGACTCAGAAGGAAGTCAACGAACAAGAAGATGATACTGACAAAAGCGTTGAAGAAAAAGCATTGATACCCAACACTATCAAGCAGGTTGACGTGGTAGCAACAGTCTTTTTCATTGATACCTCGCCTAATATTTTCAAGACTTTAGATGTTATTTCTCAAATACTAGTTTCGGGAGGTGTTTGGATCAACTTTGGGCCATTGCTATGGCATTATGAGCACAGCATTCCTTTAAAAAAATCAATAGATCAGGATACCAGTATGAAAGATGTTGGAAATGGACACCATCATGTACACCACAGCGATTACGAAAAAGAGGATGACAGATCTGCAGGGTTAGAGCTGTCGTTGGATGATTTACTAAATTTGCTGCCAGTTTATGGGCTACAAATTGTTAAACATGAGTCTGACATTCCATGTGACTATGCTTTGGACAAACTATCAATGAGAAGTCATGCTTACAATTGTGAGTACTGGGTAGCTAAAAAGATCAAGTGAGTTTTTGGGTAGCAATAACAACAATAAAATAATATGAAATAAATTTTACCAACATCTCGTTTATTCCCGATTTGCTCATTTCTTTTTTCAATTTTTATCTTATCCAATCAATTTGATTTTTCTTAAAGATTCTTTTTACATGTGAATTTCTTGTACAACTGGTCGGCAAAAAAAATGAAAAAGGAGAAGGAAAACAAGGTTAGCACCCAAAACTATACTTTTTTATTCAGAACAACTTTTAAGCGGTAGAATAGCCATATACAGTCTTTTGAATTATGATAAAACAAAAATTAAAGCTTTAGTATCATATACAATTTTATGAAAAATATTATAAAGGTTTTCTCGATTGTTTTGTTTTTTTTTTACCGCCATTTGTTGAACTTTTCAAGTCTAAGAAAATGGCAATTGGGTCGCTGCAAATTTTTGATTTTTTGGAACTTTTTGGGAAACGTGAAGAAAGAAGCCTTGCGAGGCGACTTTATTGCTTGGTTCTCCTTTATCATTCAAGTCTGAACAAGCTACATGTTTTTTATACTTGATGCCCACTAAAGAACCATAGCCCTTTTACAAGTATATTTTTGCAAATTCCTTTGACTCAAAGCTGTGCAAAATGCGCAAAAGAAACATAATATATATATACGGCTAGAAAGCCCATCCAAAAAAGCAGTGGACGATAATTTTAAACGAAAGCCAAGCCAAAAGCCAAGACGGACTTTTACGAGAACTTGTCTGATTTTTTTTTTACAAACTACTGGTGAAACCAAACACAAATGAATATTCAAGTGAAAACATCTTTTTTTTCGTAAAACATTATCAAAACAAAATTAAAAAAATAACTAAATCGGAAAGAAACAAACCGGAAAAAAAATTATAATATATGTCAAGTTTTAAGCTGTCTTGTAATCAATTTCAATTTCCTTTTTTTCAGTAACAGTGTGATGAATCTTGTCAATATCTTCACCGATACAAGAGTTGGAGTTTTCTTCGGTAATAGTAGCATCATCCTTCTTTCTCTTGTTGTAGTCTGCAGCAACCTTGTTAGTGTTTATAAACAACTCGTCACGCTCAGCGTTAGTCATCTTCATTTCAAACTTCTTTTGAAGCTTGGACATGAATGGGAAGTGACTAGTCTTTTCTTGGTACATTAGCGAAAGGAAGATACCCATAACAAAGATCCAGTAAGCATTGTGAGAAACTGCAGAGCCATAAGTGGCAGAGTTTTGCCATCCGAGAATGGCATTGAAAATCATCCAGCAGTTGTCTTTTGCAGGATAGCAATAGTTTACATGTCAAACACTTTGTGTATTCTTGTACGAGCCAGGTCCACTTCCCTTCTCAGCTGCATCACCACTGACGGCCTTGGAAAAGATGTACATTTGGAAGTATCAAATGGAAAGAGAAAAGAGACCGGCACCAGGAAGGCAAATTAAACTAGTGGAAGCGATAAGGAAGATTTGAATAGGCATCATGTTACCACCACTGTAGATAATGAAGCCAATTGCACTACCACAGAGAAGACTGCAGATAACTTCAAGAGGTAATGCTGTAGCAGGGGTACCTAATGAGACACCACCAATGAAACCAATATCTTCAACACGTTCATGGTGAGTTGTGATGAAGGGAAGAACTGCCATGGAATACTTTTAGACCAAAGAGTAGGATATAACTTCTTGTGTCAAGGCCAGTGGTCGATTTTGGTAGAGTTGAGAAGAGCTTGGGAAATCTTGATTCTCCACTGCTTTCTCATTTTGTTGATACAAAGCATGACAATATCCATGATGGTAATCACGATTGTAGCAATAAGAGAAAATTTCCCATCCCAAAGATCTTCTGCAGCAGCCCATATATTGTGGTCAAGAGAATAGAAGACACCAATGAAAGCACTACCAATAGCAAGACTATTGACAATACTGACGGCTGCACCGACCCAGACTTGGATAACCATCTGTTTGTAGAGAACCCTATCTGTGACTTGGCTACCAATACCCTGCTTTAAGAATGCGAGAATGACAGAGATAATGATGCAGGATTCGACAGTCTCATGGAAAATAATGAAAAAGGCCTTCACCGAAAAGATGTTTTTGATTTTTCCGGCCTTTCGAGAGTAGTTTTATTTGAAATTGACGTGAATGGTTAATACAATTAATGAATTTAGACTAGGCTAAGCCATACATGTTCAAGATACTATCGTAAAAAGAATAAAAAAAACCTGGAAGTCAAGTATTTTTGTATATATTTATATTAAAGAGACAAGAGATTTAAAAGATATTCGAATATTACTTGATTTACTTGATTTGTACTTCATTACAAGAATGTATATAAGCCGTCATATTGAACAAAAGGCAGAAAGCGTAAAAAATTATAAGATATTAATTAATTGGGAATTTTAAATTTTACACAGTTTACGTCGAAGTAACCAAAGCACTTTTTCGGCAATAGAAAAGAAACACAAATAAATAGTTCGGCAATTGAAGTAGATGTTAAACGACATTCGTCTGGTGATATTATAGGATAAATAGTCTATTAGAATAAATTTATCTGTTAAATAATAATAAAATGAGCCCTTATTTTTATGACGGAGCTTGGAACTGGAATTTGAGACTGTTTTTCTTGGCTAGTTTTTTTTCTTTTTTCAAGAGCAAATACCATCATTTGTCTGGCTAGTTATCAGATCTTTGACGGTCTTGATATTTTTTTAATTGATTATTGGTCTTTTCCCATCACGGTTGAAGAAAAAAGTCAAAGAAAAGACATGAATTAAAGCAGTGACCAAATACCTTTTCAATACCAGCCAAACCAGCAAAGCGACTTTGGTTTGTCTGCACCCAGACCATGTGCTAAGTTAACCCAAAATTGCTATCGAGTCCAAAAACTCATTATTGGATCATTCTCGGCTTTGACAGTACAATTTTGACAAAAAAATAATCAAAAACAAAAAGGGCAAAAAAGAAATAATTTTGTAACTCTCGATTTCCTGGTAATCGTTCAAGCTTTTATTTCAATAATGTCCAAGCTTTTGGTTTGCTTCAAGCCATGGCTTAATTGTGAAATTTTCATTTGAGCCCGAAGCTCTCCTCTCATGCTGTAGTTTCCTGTTCTAGTATTTCACTGATTTTTGCTGTTTATCAGATAATTCCATACACATCACTTGATTATTTATTTGTTTCTCATTGGATTCAGTCATCTAAAAACTGTATACCGACACCAACCTAAATATCATTCTCTTTCTCATGAGACGAAAAGAGTAATTTTTTTATATGAAGATTTTGAAAAGATGGCGTCACATCTTGAGCTTCATAAAAAAAATGGATTAGATAATCTTTTCAGCTGATTCTTGAAATATCAGATTGCCATTTGATCAAACCAATTTAATCACTACCTCAGTTTATTGACTATATAAATATTTTTTATTGATTTTTTAAATCCTTCTTTCAAAATACTCGTTCTGCTTTTAGTTTAGGAGCTTTTAGTCTTTATTACCGTTAGGAAATTGGTTATTTCGAAAAAAAAAATAAGCTTGGCTTTAGTGTCAAACGGTTCGGCAGATCTTAATTATATACTTTTTCAAGCAATTTGATCAAACATTTATCCAAGAAAACTACCTGGAAACTCTTAAACAAGCACATACAAACGACAACAAGAAAATATAATAAAAAAATAAAAATTGACACCAATGCACCGCTCTTATTTCTTATTTACTGGCAAACGGCTTGACTCGCTAAATCCACCAATGTATCGCTATTCTATAATGGCCTTTGAAAAGCGAAATGCGGAAAGTTACGTAATCTTTTTTCGCCTGTTTCTTATCCTGATGAAAACCTTTTTGTATGTAAATGATAGATATATATATATGCAAATTGTACATCTTGGCCTATTTATTATACAAGTACTTATATAATCCTTTGAGATTCCTGCCAGCTTTTTTTTCTAGTAGTTCATTCTCTTTGCTCAGTTTTTCTTCAATACTCATATAGAAGATACACCGCGCTTTTCTGTGCGTTTGTAAAGTTCTATTTTCTTTTTATTACACTATGAAGCTTGTTCCTCTTGTTTCAATAGTAGCTCCGCTTATGGCTACTTCTGCCCAGGCTGCTACCAAAACTTTTGATTGGGCTGTCTCTTGGGTTAATGCCAACCCCTCTAAACAATTCGAGCGCCCGGTCATTGGTATCAATGGACAATGGCCACTGCCTCGTGTTGATGTTGACAAAGGTGATCATGTCATTGTCAATGTCCATAACGCTCTTGGTGACAAAAATACAACTATTCATTTCCATGGTTTGTACCAAAACGGTACTAATGCCATGGATGGTCCTGCCATGATGAATCAATGCCCAATCCCACCTGGAGCCAACTTTACTTACGAATTCGATGTTAACCAAAACGGGACGTACTGGTATCACTCTCACGTAATGGGCCAGTATCCTGATGGTCAAAGAGCACCCTTCATTGTTCACGACAAAGAGGCATACTTTGCAGATCAATATACTAAAGAGCTTACTTTCACTCTTTCTGACTGGTACGACAAGGTAATGGATGTTTTGGAAGGAGAGTTCTTGTCTATTTACAATCCTACTGGTGCTGAGCCCGTTCCGCAATGGTTGATTTTCAATGAAGGCTTTAATGTTTCTGTTCCTGTTGAACCGAACACTACATATCTTCTTCACATTATGAACATTGGTGCTCTTGGATCTATTTTCTTTTGGATGGAAGATCACAATATGACTATTGTTGAGATCGATGGTATTTATGTCGAGCCTCAAGAAGTTGACACTCTTCATATCACTGCTGCTCAGCGCTATGCGGTTCTTTTGACAACCAAAGCGCAAACAGAGAAAAACTATGCTATTGTTTCTGTGTTTGATTCTAGTATTTTTGACAATCCTGAGGAGTGTAAAACTTTAAACACTACAAATTGGCTTGAGTACAACAAAAATGCCCCTCATGACCCTTATGTTATTCCTTATGCTAAGTCAGATGACATTATTGCCTATGATGATTTCAATCTTGTTCCTGCAGATGGTATTGGATTACTTCCTGAACCCGACGTAGAGCTTGAGCTTACTGTCTCTATGAACAATTTGCTTAACGGTGTCAGCTATGCTTTCTTCAACAACATTACTTACACAGCTCCTAAAGTCCCTACTCTTTACACTGTTATGTCTGCTCCAGAAGACCTTATCAACCAACCTGCTATTTACGGAGAATTCACCAATCCTTTTGTTCTTCAACATATGCAAACCGTTCAAATTATCATTAACTCTGATGATTTAGGATCTCATCCTTTCCATCTTCATGGTCACTCTTTCCAAGTTCTTGAAAGATCTGATTCATATACCACTCCGATTGCATACGATGCTAAAAACCATACCGCTTTCCCTGCAGTTCCTATGAGACGTGACACTGTTAACGTTCGCCCCAGGGGTTACATGGTGATTCGTTTCACTGCCGACAACCCAGGTGTTTGGTTCTTCCACTGTCATATTGAATGGCACATATCTCAAGGTTTGGCCCTCACATTCATTGAAGCTCCTAAAAAGATTCGTGAAAGTCAAACCGTTCCTCAGAGTCACTATGATGTTTGCGCTTTCGGAAAGAACCCATATGAAGGCAACGCTGCTGGAAACACTAGAAACTTTTTGGATCTTTCTGGCCAGAATGCTCAAACTCCCAATCTTCCTCCTGGATTCACTGCCAGAGGTATTGTTGCTCTTGTTTTCTCGTGTGTTTGTGCTTTTGTTGGCATGGCTGTTATCGCTTGGTACGGTGTTAGTGATCTTTCAAAATCTGAAGAAAATATCATCAATCTTATGGAAGAACGAGAATATGTTGATAATAGTGTTCTCCCAGAGCATGCTATGGAGCAAGCTGGTCAAAATCCTTCAGCTAACAGACTCTAACGGTTATGGAAAAAAAATAATAATAATCCTTTTTTAAAAAAATAATTTTGTTAATAAAACAGACTTAAAAATATTAGCTTATTGCCTTTTTTTTTTTTTTTTTTGGAATTTCACTATTATACCACGTCTAGTGTAAGTTTAATTCTATTTCCTATACCTTGATTCTTATTCATTTGTTGATACTAAAACGGAGTTACAATTGTAAACTAGATCCCATTTAGGAAGCTAGTTTTTCGGTGTAGTTTATGAAAATATCAAGTTTAAGTTTTAAACTATAGCTTATTTTTCACTTTGAATCAACTTTAGAAAGAAATTGGTCATATCCTGTAGCATATACACAATCCAATCTAATTTAAATATATCTGCTTAACTTCAACAGGCTCGAATTCCATTTTTTAATAATTCTTTATAATGCGGCTAAAGTATTTCTCCTACATCATGTGATAAAGTCTACCTACTTTGTCAAAATTACTAATGATTAGACAAGTGTATGCTTTTTTGTTTGTCATGTGTTACATACTCTCCCAAAATGTTCAAAATCAGAATTACAAATGTAAAACCAAGACCTTACAAAGGAATTTGTAAAATCAAAAAATCAGATATTCAGCTGTGGTAATTGGTGTACTCATCCCACCTGAACAATTGAATAACACCTCAATAATCGGTCTTAATAAAATATTATGAATACTCTATTCACAATCATTTACAAATTCTAGGTGATTCTCAGTTTAGGCTTGAATGTCTATAAATTGAATCCTTTCCTCTGTCAATCTCAATTTCCTTTTTTTTTTTTTTATCATCAATTAAACAACTATCAACTCTTACTCTCTCAACACATCACTCAAACCGAATATCTAAAACTTTTTTACGAAAAAAAAAAAAAAAAAAACAATAAAATACCCTTGAACTTTTATCCAAAAATGTCTGCATTAAACCCAAGAACTGTCGCAGTCTCATACCCTGCCATTGAACAAAGCGAAGGCGTTGGTGCCAGAGTGCGTCGAGCAATTGGCAACCAGAGTGTCAAAAACTTTACTCCATTCCTCATGCTTGATCATTTCAAAGTTTCTCCAGATGCTGGGTTCCCTGATCATCCGCATCGAGGCCAGGAAACAATTACGTATATGGTTTCTGGTCATGTGGACCATGAAGACTTTACTGGTTCTTCTGGTACCCTTGGACCTGGCGATTTACAGTTTATGACTGCAGGAAGAGGAATCGTTCACGCTGAAATGCCTCGTATTGACAAGGACGAGGATGGAAATATTCAGGAAATTGAAGGTCTCCAATTATGGGTTGACTTGCCTCAAGAGCTCAAACAGTGTGAACCTCGTTACCGCGACCTTCGTGCAAAAGAAATTCCAATCATCCATCCTGACCCCAAAGTTGAAATCAAAGTTATTTCTGGAGAATCTCATGGAACATGCTCAGTCAGAGATTTGGCATACACACCTGTTTGGTTTTTCGAAAACAAGGTGCAGCCTGGTGGAAAGCTTTCTCAACCAATTCCCTTTGAATTCAACACCTTTTTGTACATTATGAACGGAAAAGTTGTCATTGAAGGTAAAGAATATTCTAAGCATGATGCAATCTTTTTCAACCGTGATGGCGCCAGCGTTGATGTGAGCGTTCCTGAAGATGCAACCGAAGCTGCACAGTTTTACATCATTGGTGGCCAAGTTTTAGACCAGCCTATTGTACAACACGGCCCATTTGTTGAAACTTCAAGAGAAAAGATTGTTAAGGCTTTCATGGACTACCAAACTGGTTCAGATGGATTCGAAAAGGCTGTCGGATGGCAAAGCAAGATTGGACAGCGCATGCTCAAGAACCGATATTAAATTACCTTTTCTTGATTTTTATTATTTTACTTTTATCATATTTATGTTTGTATTTTTAGGATTTAAACCAACCAAATCCCGGTTTATGTATTTTTAAATGAAATTTTTATATTATTAAAAAATCTACAATAGTTAGTTTACAAGCTTTTATTTGAAGCCTTTGTATGGAATCCTCGTACCTCAACTTCGTATTGTAGTATTCTAATCAACATTTTTCACCTATAAGTATACAATGTATTCTTTTAACTACTCAATTCTTTATTTATTTGTCTCTTGTTTTTCCTATCCTTATTGATCAGATTTTATACAAACAATCCACAAATCCGGCAACCAAACGGTCAGCAACACCAACAGTCTTGACACTACCAGCAACTCCATACAACACAGAAGTCTCGCCCTTGGAAGAGTTTGGATTAGAACCTGATTCTACAAGCTCAGCGACAGTCTTTTTCAAGTCAGCCAAAAACTCGTCAATGACAGGAACAGTAAGTCTGGTGACGGCAATATGAATTGCAGCGGGCTTTTGTAAAGCATTCAAGTGCCAGCCCTTCTTGTTCATTGCGTCGGCAAGATCATAAATGCCAATCTTGTTAGAAGTAAATGCAACAACCGAAGCAACAGGGTCACCAATAACTTGAAGTTCTGGAATTCCTGCTTTGACGTCGCCGCTCAATGTCGACTTTGTAGTGTCATTGCCAAGGATTCCATTCTTGATTTTCTGAGTGGCAGTCACAATTTCACGGCAAGATTCAAGGTATCCATCATATCCAATCGTCATCAAAGTAGCCCAGCAGCCAGCCATCAAAGCACCAGGTCGCGAACCAGCAAGCGTGGGTGACGCATACATTCCACCAGCCCAAGTGGTTGTAACAAAGTACTGGTACTGGCGCAACTCATTGTTGCGGTACATAATGATGGAAGAGCCTTTCGGAGCAAAACCGTACTTGTGGGTATCACAAGAAATAGAGGTAACACCGGGGACACGGAAATCAAAAAGGGGAATGTTGGGGAATCCAGCCTTAGAAAGGAAAGGAACAATGAAAGAACCAAGACAAGCATCAACATGAAGGGGAATATTGTGTGCCAAAGCAATGTCACTCAATCCTTCAATATCATCAATGATACCGTGAGGAAAGTTGGGTGCCGAGCCTGCAATCAAAATGGTATTCTTGTTCACTAAACGCTTGACAGCCTTGAGATCAACCTTGAAAGTTTTAGGGTTCAAAGGAGCATGGACCAACTTGATCTTAAAGTAGTACGCAGCCTTGTCAAAACCAGCATGTGCAGTTTCGGGAGCAATAATTTCAGGCTCAGTAACACCACGTTCGTTGTATGCTTTTTGACGAGCAGAAAGGCATGCCAAAAGCAAAGACTCAGTGCCGCCACTAGTAGTGGTACCTTCAGCGCCCTTTGGTGCATTGTACAAATTCAAAACCATAGACACAATTTCAGACTCCATCTTACGAACAGCCGGAAAAACATCAGGATGAAGCTGATTTGCAACAGAAAACAGAGAGTAGGCCTTGGATTGCAGCTTCAAAAGCTCATCGCCACCGTGGTATACGGCACCGGAAACACGACCATCTTCCCATTTAGTGTGTTTCATTTTGGTGCTTTCTTCAAGCTCGGACGAAACTTCAGACACTGACCAGCCAGTAGATGGTATAGAACTATAGTAAGTGATTGCAGGGCTACGATCAATGAGCTCAGATTCGAGCTGATCCAATGCTTGGTTAACTTCTTTATCAACCTTGGCTTTTACAAATGGAATTTGCTGGAATTTCTTGAAAAACATTGCTGTGAATGAGTTGTAGATGACCTGTAGAAAATTATAGTAAGAGTTAGTAAAATCAAGTAAAACTGACGATAAATCAAACATTACTTACAACAATTGATCCGAAAAGTCCATTTCTGCTGATAAATGTCATCACTTTTGACACTATTTTGAGAACAAACAATGCAAAAATCAAATCACGAACGAGTTGGAAATAAGAAATGGAATGGTAATATTTCAAGCCACGTTGAGTGTATTGATTTTGAAGAACAGTATCAATTGCGCTAACCACACGAGGATCATTCAAAGTCTTCTGAGTGAAATCGTTTGCTTGTTCAGCAGCTTTACTGGCATATGGTCCCAAAAACTTGGCTGCCTTTTCAGCATTGATTGAGGCATGTTCAGAAAGCTTTGAAGCTGCTGAAAGAGCACTTTCTGAGGCTACCGAGGCATAAATGGCCGCAGTAGAAGCCGCATTCTCCAAGTTCTCAGACGCCATAGAAGCATAAACTTGAGCACTCGCGGCAGCAGTAGAAGCAGCACTTGCGATATTCTCCGAGGCTATAGATGCGTAGATTTCGCCTTTTGACAAAGCAGTTGAAGCAGCACTAGCAACGTTTTCCGAAGCTACAGATGCGTAAACAGCAGCATTGGAAACAGCGCTAGCCGCGTTTTCAGAGGCTGCTGAGGCATAGATGTGAGCGTTTGAAGCTGCTGAAACAGCGTTTTCAGACACGACAGAGGCGTAAACAGCAGCACTAGAAGCAGCAACTGAAGCGTAGGTGGCGGCAGCTTCAGTAGCAATTGAAGCCTGAGATCCTGCAGCATTCATCACACTTGATGCTGCAGAAACAATTGAAGCTGATTTCATTGATAAAGACAGATGCGTTTATTTGGATATATTTGTCTTTAATAAATAAAAAGGAATGGAAATATTGTGTATAAAATAAGGAGTTGGTGAGCAATGTCAAATAGCAAAGTTGAGAGTGTCAGGTTTGGAAACAAAGTGGAGTGAAAAGAAAGAAAAAGAAAATAAAGGTGTGGACATAAATGGCAATTTAAGCCCAGTAGCAAGTTTTGTCATATGGTTTAGTCGTTTGTATGCGGGAATAAATGGTAATTTCCAGCTGGCTTAACCAAGTTGCCTGCAAACAAGCAAATGTAAAATTAGTTTGCTAATTGATTTAAAATGAAGCCATTAATGCATATAATATCACAAACTCTGTTGGTTTTGCTGGAAATTGGACGGGTTTCGTTGTTCTAAGATATTGTCACTGAAACTCAATTCGAAATTTATTCAGTGCCTTAAGACATGCCATGTTTTTTATGTGTTTGCACGTGACTATTTATTGACCCCTCTCTTTGGCTGGTTGAGACAGATGGTTATTGTGCAGTTTAACTGAAAAATTGAAAGCGTCGTTGCAAGCCAGGCTGTTCAAGTTCTACAATTAAGTCTATAAGTGCCTTTTTTAAAGTAAATTAGATGCAATGAACAATTAGCGTAAAGAATTCAATATAAACCATAAATCAAACAAGCAAACCTTCATTGAATAATTCCAACCCGTTCTAGTCAATCGGATGGTTGGTTGTGAATGAAAATTGTATCTATTCATCTGTTTTGTTTCTTATATTTTTGGAGACAGTTCACTCGTAATGCACCTCTGCTACGCTTTCAATTCAATTTATTCAAGAGCTATAGAAATATATAACAGGCGTTGTAGCCATCCTTTTACATATCATCTTATATAACTTCATCAATTTGTAGATTTTCAAAACATTAATTCTTAGCTTGTGTCTATGTCAGCCCGAACATGAGCCCTAATGCTAGCTTACGAGGAACAGGGAAACCATTATAGGACAAAATCTTCCCGAGTCATTCCACTTGACATCGTCAACGCGTATTTTTTAAAGGCTCCTAATGCCTCTTATCAGCAATAAAGACTGCAACTACTCGCAATC
>JAKTYL010000214.1:0-20791 GCA_030578715.1 Magnusiomyces tetraspermus
ATGTCATTGATGTCACTGGTGTTTCTCCTTCTACCACCGTTTTCGAGACTACCAACGCTCAAGGCCAAACTGAAACTGTTACTGGTGTCGTTTTCTCTACCACCAACTCTGAGGGTAGCATGGCTGCTGTCACTGGTTACTTGAGACCTACCACCAACTCCAATGGCGATATCGTTACTGTCACTGGCAGAGAAATCCCTGATGTCACTGGTATCCCCAACGTTACTGGTTCTTCTTCTTCTTCTGCTGATGATATTATCGATGTTACCGGTTCTGCTGCTTCTGCTGCTTCCACTACCACCATCACTACCACTGATGCTTCAGGCAATACCGTCACTGTCACTGGTGTTGTTTTCCCCACTGTTTCTGGTTCTGAAACCATTACCGAAACTGGATACTTGTACACCACTGAGAAGGATGGTCAGGTTGTCACTGTTACCCGCAAGAGCATTCACGATGAGAATGATAACAAGAACAGCTTCCCCGTTACTACCACTATGGAGACCGTCATTGATGCTTCCCGTACTATGGATGTCACTGGCGTTGTTTACACCACTACTGGTGAGAACGGAGCTTTGGAAACTGTTACCGGTGTTGTCTATGTTACCACTGGTTCCGATGGCCAGGCCACCACCCAGACTTTGACCTCTATTCCCAAGGACTTTGGTGTTCGCACTACTACCTTTGGTACCACTGATGGTAAGGGAAAGTCTGTTACTGTGACTGGTGTCGTTTACCAGGCCCGTGTTTCTGGTTCTGATGTTGCTGTGACTGGTTATCTCGTTCCCAGCACTTCCAACGGTCAGGCCGTCACTGCTACCCAGTTGACTGTTCCTAACGGTGCAGCTGCTGTTGGTGCTCCCACCAACGGACTTTTGTTGACTTCCCCCATTGCCATGATGGTTGTCGCTTTCGTCTCTTTCTTCTGCTTGTTCTAAACAACAACCAGAGAGCCAAAACAATCTTGAAATAATTGTTAGCCCCCCTTATTCATCTAATCTCTAATAATCTTCCTTATTAATATTAACCTCGACTCCTTATAAAGTTCTTGATCTTCCCATCGCCAATTGCCTCCTGTTTTTGTTATTTCTACTTAAATTCTAATAATAATACTAATTCTTATTAATATTGACAATATCAATTCTTCATGCTCAATGTCTAATTCCAGTTAGCAATTTAATTCGTAAACTATTATTTTTGTCTGGCGATTATTGTCATACCATGATTTGTTAAGGTGACATTCAAAAGTACTGATACTCACATGTTTACGTACGTTCTAGTTCACATGTTCGGACAATTTCGTGCAAAAATACGTATATACACACATGGTTACTTGCATCCAGACGTGTATATACATTTTTATCCGTGTGAGTGTTCGTTTAAACTCCAGTAAAAGCAGGTAAAAGCAATGTATATATTAATCACCTTTTTTCGTCTTAATTTTACTTTTCATTGTGTATAGTTTATTAAATATTTTATGATTTTTTTTTCAGTCAGAGACTGACTCGGTTATTGGCTGGCTTGCTTATTGGCCCATTCTGTTTTCGATAAATTGTAGTTAATATAATCGATTTTAATATATATGAAACAAAAGACGAAAACATGGATGTATAATGGTGCTGGCTAAAGAAGAAGAAGAAAAAAAAAGGTAGTAATATAAAGAAGAAGAAGTGAGATATTTATACAAATTCAAAACAAAACTAAACTAGTCAAAAAATTGATCAGAAAACTATTTATGTTAGGAATATACATGCATTCCAATATGTCTCATTTATTTCTTATGGTAAGACTAGTATATAACTGGCTTGGTGTTAACGAAGTCAATAACCACGATCAACAGGGTAACATGGGGTTACCCTTACCCTCGCAACTACCTACAAGTGTTTCTCGCGTTTAAACCTCCATTACAAAGAATATCGCGAGATCCTAGATGCCCTTGAGTTTGGTTATTTTGTTACTGCCATTCAACACTGTTACAATTTTTACTCCCCGTATATTTCAGAGAAATTGTTTCATTAATAAGAGTTACGTATTGTCACTTGCTTCGCTATTTGGACTTTTCTTTAATTCGTTCCTCGTAGTTCGTAATATACGTCTAACACTTTATCTATTTAAATATTGATCTTATGGCTAGTTTATTGATATTTCAAAATCATCAAGAGTCTTAGGTACTTTTGAGTTTACTATTCAAATCAACGGAAGCTTATCAAATACGCAAGTATCTAGGAGGCCCTGGAACTCATTTCTTCTAGCTGCCTTCTCTTATGAAAAAAAATTCAGTCGGTCACTTTAACGAACCTTCTAAAACTGCTCAATATTCACCGCAACATTATACATTTCAAGAGAATTTTGGTTGAGACACAATTATAAATCAACCCTGTCGCTTATATTCCTAAGGGATACAGTTGACGAGACTGCATTCATACTACATTTTCAACTAGAGAGTATCCCGAAGAAATTCTTTCCCATAATGCCCAAACTAAGCAACGAGACTTGTCTAATTCCAAAGTCAGTGTTCCCTGGTTCTACCTGGCAGATCAAAATTTTTACTCTTGGAACTCATTTCTAGTTGGTATCATTTTCCACAGGCTTAATACTATCAATACCAACGTTTCACTATAAAATGCCTATTTCATCAGCAATGATACTGAATTTCTAAAGTTTATTCTGAAAACATTTAGACATCCAAATCTGCTATTTTTGTTTTCTAGTCGTTCTACCCTTTTGCCATTAGACAAGGCATGAGGATGTCAATTACGGGACACTACATGGAAAAGCTAGAGTTCTCTCTCCCAAACTCATCATACTTAAAATTTGAAAACTGGTTTTTCGAAATTGTTAACTCAAAGATTCCAAATATAGTTTTTTTGATTTCAGCTTTGTCTTTTTCCAATTTCAAAGTCAGCTCAGCTAATAGCCTACATGCCCTCAACCAAAGATTTTACAAGAATGGCTGAAGAGCTGCACAACACCCAAATTTTATTACATGAAAAAAAAACCAAACAACTGATGTTCTTCATAGCTGCAATCTTCAAAAGAAACAAATAAAAGCTCATTTTATACTGATACTTGTTATTTTGGATGGACTCATACTCCTATTGGATTGCATACGTTTTCTTCAAACAGTACTACATCAGGTTTGTTGGCAGCACTATAGCACAGGGAAGTGTAGGCTAACAAAAAAATCACTTTCAATGAGAATTTACACCAGCTTATTGAACCGCGGTTGCGTAGTGCCAAACCTTGTTGACAGCGAAAGCTTCAGTATAAGATTAACCGCTACTTCCCAAAGAAAATGTGAAGCTCCGGCACTGAGTGAGCCCATCTTGCTAAAATATCTTACTAAACAGACAAAAACTATTGACTTGTAATACATTGGACTCGGTTATGAAGGACATAGTTTTTCTTAACACCAATGACTCGTAACATATAAATCTACAGATCGGTTTGAATGCACATTATACAAAGAAGCTTGAAAATAACAGCACATATTCAAACACGCAAAGCACGACGACTAGAGGCGGAAAAAATTATCACACAAAAAACTCCAAAGCCAGTTTGAATGTATATAATTCGAAAACCAAGGCACACATCCAATCATATTTACTGTAATGGTTGGAAAAAATAAATAAGTTTATGGAACAAACAAAGTCTTTGGCCAGTTTTAAATATTAATTATACAAGACCTCCATTCAAACTTAATGACAAGACCAGACCAGACCAAATCACATCAATCACTCTATTGGCAATCCGCAATGTGTGTACAGGCTAACCGAGTTTAGTAAACCTTATCAGTCATATATGTAGTTGAGGGCTTAAAAAGATATCAGAATAAAAGATTCAATGAAGGCTATTGCTAGTACCAATACACAGTCGGTAAGGAGGAGAATCTTACAGGCTATGACTCTCATCACTATCAATTCTGGGTAACTTAAATCATATATATTTTGATCTGATAAAGTTAAGATTAGTAGATAAAGAGTTTTTGTTTTAGTCTCATCTTTACTAACTAACATATCAATTCATTCTTAAACTAAATTCTTGTTTCTATTAATTTAACATTACCCTGTTCACACAAGTTAGTTTACTGATAAATCATTTTCAATAGGAAAAGCAATTCTGCTACTCATTCATTTAAGACAACTGCAAAAAAATGGTAGTTGGCGCCATAAAGCTAAGTAGTAGAGGCCATAAATAAGCCATCGCTTACAGTTAAAATATTCTAACTCTAGGGTCAGTATAATTAGTTTCACAGAGTCACGCCAAAGTCATAAAAACAGGGTCATCTGCATTTAATGTGATTCGAAATAAAAATAAATTACATAATGCAGTTTGATCAAGGGAAATCAACGTTGAAACACATGTTTTAAATATAGTTCTGTGGTAACTGAAGCGGTGATATCTAGTAATCACATTAATGTTTAATATTTGCAACTCAACCGAAAAGTGTACATCTGGAGCATTACCTGGCCCTCGCACAACAAAACACCCCGGAAAGCCCAGAAACAATTTATGTCATTGCGCTATATGATTAATCAACACAATACAAGATAACAGAAGCTACATTCAGGATAGGCTTTTTACAGGTAACGAAACATCCTATTGGTAACACCTGCTGCAAGTTTAGCCAACACAGAGCAGTTGCTATCCTTAAGTATATGCTGCGCCTAAATATACTTTTTTTTTCTTTATTAATTTCTGCCCAATCAACGCAGCTCAATGTATTATTGCCCAATCAGCATGGTTCAATGACTGTTTATTCAAACTATTAGTACCCTCATTCACAATCATATTCCTGTATTTCACCTTCGCTTTGATGCTTTTATTTAACTACTAAAAAAATGTAGACATTCACTTAAACAATTTTTTCAAAAAGGAGAACTAATGTAGCAACTCGTGCATTTTACCAGCACAGCATTGATAATGAGAGGCTTTACGTATACCACTCCAACCATCACAAACCTACAAGACCCTTGCGCTTCAATAGTTAAATTAACGCTGAAGATGTTGAAATGTGCTAAAAGTATCCTACAGAACTGCTTAATTCGCCACAGAGAAACTGACACATCAAAGTAACCGGCTTGGAAGTCTCAATCATCACTCAAAACAGTTCCTTGGCATTTACTCATACGCCATACACCAATGTTAGTGTATCAATATATAGGATCATCGCTCCTCGCGGACTCAAGGTTTCACACAAATTCTTGCTACCAGAATATTGGGTAAATCTGCAAACTACGGATTATAAATATACGGCACTGAAGATATAATCAAAACACAAGTTTCACTTTTGGTTGAACAACATTTACAGTTATTTAATCGTAGCAGCTTCTAAGTGCAATACCAAATGACCAGCAATACCAAGCAGCAGTAATTTAAACCGGCGCTACTCAATGTCTAAACATTACCCTTGGATACCTGAACCTACAATCATAACCAATGGGGAGAGTGTCCAACAAGTATTAGTGATTTCAAGAGACAAACAAATACTTTTGGAGAAATCACACACAACCTCAACCTCACGCAGCTGTGTTTAGCAGAAAGTTTTAGTTAATACTCTCATTTTAAACTCTCTTTTGCTTTCAAATAGCACTGATGTTTAGGTTTATTCGATTATGGACCATTCAAAAGCAAGCTGCTTTAGCTACTACTTTCACACTCTTGTGTCTACAGCGAGAAGCAAAAGAGAGTGGTCCAGTAGTCACAAATATTATTGAACGAAATCCGGAAATTGAAAAGGTTTAACTCGAAAGACTGCTCAACAATATTTTCTCTTGCACAAGAAAGCTCTTTGAAGTTTCAAACTACAAGGAACAAGTTGCTGAAATTGTTTTTAAACATACGATATCCTCGTGAGTTAAAACACCAACAGAAATAGACTGCATCTACTGGTTCAGCTTTTATTGGTGCTTCGCTCTATTCCAAAAGACCATTGGAATTTCAAAGGTTATTTCTATGAAGTGAAGTAACGACAATAATGGTTACAATGGTTCGACCCATGGCCCACCAGAGAAGGAGTGCTGGGAACATATAAGAGTTCCATCAAATTTGGTCTATGAGTCAATGGCAAAAGGCTAGCAGATGATTGATTATAAGAATCCAAGTCAATAATCACCATAACCAGAATAGCCCCTATCATCCTTACTCTCACAGCCATTCATGTGTGGATTTGACGCAGCCAAAACCTCTGTTACAGTAAAAAGTAACTACTATCGCGAAATCCTATGTTTTATTGTGCATGCTTGTTTTGTTCCAGCCATTCGACAGTGTTACAATGTTCAGTCCCCAGTAACTCCTCAAATGACCTGTTTCGCTCACAGAGGCCTTGTATTGTCATTTACTTCCTTCGCTCGCGTCACTATTTTAACTTCTCTTCGGCCCATTCGTCATAGTTCGTAGTATCTGTTTGATAGTTCATCAACCTATCTATTGACTCTATTACCATTTTATTAATATTTCTACGTCAAAAAGAGCCTAAATTAGCCAAAAGGTTGGCCAAAGAACTAATTAAATAATGATTCGAAAATTGATTAGAAAGCTTGAAAAAGACAACTCTTTAATATATTGAAAAACAAAAATGAAACAAAAGCGAAAGTTAACAAAAATAAAACAAAAATTAACAAAATGACAGTAGTAATAAGTCACACTTGACTTTTTTATAACCCTTTTTAACAGTTTATTTCCTCTCTTCTGGCTTAGATATCCTGTTTTCGTCAATAGTTGGTATCACATTTCCTGCGAACTTTTGTTCATGTGAATGACTATAATTACTGTGATGCTGGTCATATGACTGTGGTGCAGAAGAGCTGGCAGCAGACATACTGCTTGCTTTCTTACGGAACCCTAGTATATTAGGATCTGGTATTGTTCCAAAGTTTGGGTCAGCCCTAGGGTCAAATCTAAATCCAGGATCTTGACCAGCCTTAGTACTTGGCTGCTGCTCAGTTCGAAAATCAAAACCAGAGTTTGGTCCGACGCTTGACTGGAATGCTTTAGCTTCGTGTTTTGGAGGACCTGCAATATCTGTCATTGTTAACCCAGCGCCGCCGTTTTTAACACCACTCGTGAGACCTGATAAAGTTAACCGTGTGAATCCATTACCCATTGGGTTAACTGCACTTGAAGAAGATGCGCGTTTACGTCGTTCAATAAGTGTAGAGCCCTCCAAACTAAGCTCAAAAAACTTGTCATTACTGTTTGGTGATGTTGCAAGCGCATTTGTGCTTTTGGGACTGGTAATATTGACAGGACTTTTGGTAGTTTGGGAATTTGGATGATGTGATAATGATGTGTCAATTATAGGTTTTAGTTTGGTGTTGTTTGAAGTGTTTGAATTCTGTTGATTTTGACTTTGCTGACTCTGGCTTTGTGCCTGTGAATTGGGTTGTGAAATTGATAAATTGCCCACACAAGTGCTTGTAGCGTCAACATGGGCTTTATCATTCAATCTAGAGTCGACATTTGCATTGGCATTAGCGCTTTGGTATCCCTTAGCTTGAATAGTAGGAAACTCTTCATCGCTCTCGCTTTCAGTTTCGCTCTCGCTATCACTACTATCACTTCCTCTTCCTTCTTCTTCTTCATTTTCCTCATCTTCTTCACTTGCTTCATCTAATTCTCCAAGAACCATATTCCCTGATCGTTCTTTTGCCAGCTTCTTTGCAATAATGCTTTTCGCGCCTCCCGAGTTTCTGATTCCACGTACTCGGTTGCCTGTCACGTTTTCTTCTTCGCGACGATGAACCGCGTTGAACACATCAAAAGCCTCGCGCATTGCCACAACTGCAGGAGACATATATGCCTTTTCTGGAACAAACATGCCTTCTGGAACAACAATGTGTGCAGTAGGAGCGTCTTCTTTCATTATTCCATCAGCACCAATAGTGCCATTTGTGGGTAGTGGTGTCTTGGGATAGTACATCTTTTTAGTGGCTTTGTTGGTACCGGGCGAGGAAATATGGACATGATTGTTTGAAGGGACAATTGACGATGGAGGTAATTCAGTGTAACCAGCGAAGTAGGATGAGCCTTTAGTTTGTGCCTGTGCCGCAGCTTGGGCATCTACAAGCATATCGTTTTCGGTTACGTTATGTCCTGTAGTAGAGGGCTTCATCATTGGAGAGTCAGCAGCTGGAACAGTAGGAGCATTAGACTGGGTAATCCATGGATGAGCCAAAAACTGGTAAATCGTGTATCGGCTGTCTGGATCAACTGTCAATAGATGTGAAACTAAGTCTTTAGCACCTTTAGAAATATCATCCCACCAAGGTGACAAAAATGTGTACTCGCCTCGAGCAACTTTTTCAGTAAGCACTTGGATGTTTTCATCATAAAATGGAGGAAATCCACAAAGAATTGTGTACAACACACAGCCAAGTGCCCACATGTCGACAGACTTGGAGTATCGCTGATCGTTTACAATTTCTGGAGCAGTGTATCCAACTGTCCCGCAAGGTGTCATAGTTTTGGCGTCCCAAATAATTTTCGAAAGCCCAAAATCAGCAAGTTTAATGGTTCCAATTCCTCCAGCTCCCACATTAGGAACAAAAAGACCTTCATCTTGTTTCGCTTCTCCATCCTCACCCGACCGGGTTTGAACAACTGGCGAAGATACAAATGGAATTGGATAAAACAGCAGGTTTTCGGGCTTGATGTCTCGATGAACAACACCAGCTTCTTCGTGTAGGTATCTAATGGCTTCCGCGACTTGAATAATGACGTGGCGAGCCAAATCTTCCGAAAAGTAAGTGAGCCGGACAATCTGATGAAATAACTCTCCACCGGGAATCAGCTCCAAAACAATGAAGTAATTTTCGGAAGATTCAATGAAGTCGAGCAGCTGGACAACATTTTTGTGCTTCAATTGTCGCATAATTGCAACTTCCTTGAGAATGTTGGAACGCTACAAAAAAAAAAAAAAAAAAAAAAAAATTCATGTTAGCAGGTCATGTTACATGATAAAAAAAAGGTTTGGACTCAAGTTGATATTGAAGCATACCTGAGTGGGATTCAAACTAGCCTTGTCAATAACTTTGACAGCTACGTTTTCGCCCGTTTCCCTGTTAATGGCTCTGTAAACAATAGAAAAAGCGCCATCACCGACTTTTTCAACAAGTTTATATCGTTGATTGAAAATAGGATATTTCTGATCAGGTTGTGGATGTTGTGAATGTTGAGTTTGATCATGCTGATGCTCTACGCCATTAGGGTGTGCATGAACAGGAACAGCAGAAACAACAGGAACAGTTTGGTTAACCTGGCGTAATTCTTCAGCAAGACGGATTTCCTGTGTTATATCTTCAGTACGAGGAATGCTTTTCTTGTGATTATGGTGGTTTTTATGTCGATGAGTGCTATTGTTATTGCTATTATTATTATTATTATTATTATTATTAGTATGAGTATTATCGTGATTGGTAGGATTGTTGTTAGCGTAACGATGTTGTTTTTGGGTGTTTGAATGTAGAGGAGCGACAGAATGTTGTAAGGAGAGAGATGTTGATGATCCAAGTGTGGATGAAACTGGTAAACCGTTAATGTTGCTCGCAGTTACAACTGGCGGCGCAGCTACTGATGGTGGAGAAGCTGATAGGATAGGCGCAAGGTTTGGATTCATCTTTGAAGATTTTTGATTGTTTGATGTTGGCAGCGATGTGTTTTGATCAGAGTTGTGTTTATGATTATTAGACTTGTTTCCGTGACGGATAAAGTTTTTGATGTTCTGTGAATGCAACAAAAAAGCCAATGCTAATTATTATCAAAAGAGACAGAAAGGGTTTCAAAGAAAACAGTTTGGGAAAAAAGTAGAAGAAGAAGGAAGGAATGAAAAGGCTGAAATCTCTCAAACTTTCAAACGACCAAAAGGCCTTGGTCTATTTTTCGAGTCATCTTCATGCCTGAAACTTTAAAAGAAAAATAGCGTCGGCAGTTTTGAATCAGCCTAAACAACTCAAGCAGTTACAGAATTTTAACTTTTTCTTTTAGTTTCCGTTACTATTGATATGACATTGACAAGCGCATGTTTACAACGTGTTTTCACAATGTTTTCATCATGTTTTCCAACTGTTTTCAAAACCCATTTCCGAAACTCATGAAAATAATAATTAAGATGGCAATAACCCGAGTTAGCTTGATATTTTTGTATCATTTGTAAAACTGTTATGATATAATTGAAAGCACTTACTTCAAATACAGGCATTTTGAAGAGGAAAATAACAGAAAAAAATAAATAATAGGAGAAAATGAACTAATATTGCTTCAATTGAAGATGGAATGTTTGGTATATATAGTGAGTAGTATTGTCTAATGGTTTCCGATTCTGTTTCGAAAAAAAATATATAAGCAGAAATATATCCACAAACATGTATATCTATATCTTAGCTTCAATTTCTGTTTCTGTTTTCTGGCAGGCCGATACCGACGCTCGCGAGAATCAGCGACTTGAACTGAAAAAAACTGGGAAAAGGAAAAGAATAATGGATTACGAAAAAAAATTGGGAAGAAGAAAAATACACAACCAGTGTTTGTTTCTGCCCCTGTTGCATGTTTTTACAGAAAAAAAACGACGTATGTGCAATTACGTAAGAGATGATTGGTAACCAGGATTTGAGAATAGCTTTAAATATATGGTAACAAACTGATTTTAGATGCCTTTTGATATTTTAGATAAACAAAGAATTACAGTCTTATTCAAATAAATAAGATAAACAATTAGAATTGTTGTTTCTGATGATTTAATATTGGTATTCATATATCTCTTCACCTTTAGTACTATATCTGTTTGACCAATCTACACATCACAGTGCTATAAAGTTCAAGACCTAATTCCACATGTCCATTACACTGATTACCCCAGGTTTCATCATTGATTTTTTTGTTTGTTTTTTGTAACAGTCCCGTTTTCTAACTTTAAATTTTATCTCAAGAAACGCCAGTTGAACAATATGTTTTATATATTTATATCCTTCTGAATATTAAACATGATTTTATTCTGTTTATGCATAGTATTTATCAGCTTCCTGCTTTATCTTTATATCCATATGTATAACTGGTGAATGTCTTTGACAAAGCTACAGGCTATTTATCACACTATTAGCCAGGCCCCCTCTAATTTGTCTCTACATGGTACGCCTTTGACAGTTTAGTTTTAGCGGAACTAAGCATGTGAATAATGACGTGAGTATGTGCTCCCTACACCAACATAGTTAAAAGCAAGCAAGAAGCAAGAGTATTGGTGAGGTGGTAATACTAACAGTAGTAGTAAAGAATGGTATTCAAAAGTTAAAAGTTAAAAATAAGTTAAATCTACTTTGTTTCGTCCTTCAATCGTCTGTTTCTTTATGCTTTTTTTCCTTTCTTTTTGATACACCTGTATATACAAATATTCGTTCAGTCTTGAACCGAGATTCATGTTGGTTTTAGAAATGTGTGACAATCAGTGACAATCCATGACGTTGGATAGTATTTCATAAATCAAGAAACTGATGACTACTCAGAATCGTAACTGTTCAACTATTCAGGATTTAAAGCCAAAATACAATGCTTCATTTATATTTCAAAACAACAGTTAAAATTGTCGTCATTGTTATTACAATTCTTTTCTTTTTTATGAATTCAATTTAGTTTGTTTAGATAATATGTGACGTCACTATTTGTCACATACCAAAAAACATCCTTTTGATTATTTAATCATTAATAAGCTTGCTTTTGATAGTTTAAGTCTCGAAAAACCTCGAAAATCACCAAATATACAAACAGTTCGATAAACAAGTGACTGTATCAGACTGGAGACACTAGAAACATATTTAAAGTTGGAATTCCTGGCAATACTTTTGTTTTGAATCCAACTTATCGTTCATATTACGCACTGTGGTAAATTTTAGCACATCAGGTCTTAGCGGAGCCTTTCTAACAGTTTCAAACATGAATTAGTAACAAATGAATACGATTTGGTGATGGGTTTAATATGAAGTTCTAACATTTTTAACTTGTGAGGAACAAAAAAATTCAAAGAAAATTGTTAGCTCAACTACCATTTGCAAAAATCCTTTTTTCTTCCTTTCCCTCCCATTATTTGAAATGATACTACCATCAGTTGAAAATTTTTTCAAAAGGTTACTTTCATTAAAAAATATATATATATTTTTTTTTTTTTTCATTTAGAGATTTTTTTGGTGATTTACTAGGCGTTTGTAGGATACTATTTTAATCTCTATCATTGATCACAGAAAATATTTCTTACCTTTGTATGAAGAAAATAAAAGATGTGGTCGTAATTAATTATATATCTAGTCGAATACTCAAAAGAATTTTAATATTAAATCATACTGCCTACTGTTGTAGTTTTTTTGATCATTTAAAAACGAGTTTACCTACTAGATTCAAGTTACTATTGATTGGGCACATTAGACATTTCCTGCGTAATACTACTTACAAAGGTCTAGTTCTTTAGGAACTAAAAGCTGTTGTACATTTGCAAATAACCCATTTTCTCTCTCTCTTCTATTGTTCTGCTAACGTTTTGGTTTTTCAGCATATGTTCCATAATTTGACACACAATCCAACTGCGACAAACGTTTTGAACCGCCAGACTTTCGCTATTCTAAGGCATCACTCCATGCGTAACCTAATTTACATCATCTCATGCTCCACCATTGGCTCTGCATTTGATTCTGTCTAGGACTTAAGAAAGGCTGCATTTGCCCCTATTTCATATTTGTTTTCTGACATAAATTTCACGTAAATTTTTTTAGATTTTTCGATGTCGGATTTGACTTGTTTGTGGGACTTGAGTCCCGACTCTATGTAATATTTCATCATAGGTCTGGCAGAAGCAATGTAGAGAGATCTTGCTGTCTGTGTAGGTATTATTCTGGTGGTGCCTGCCGGTTTGTTGATGACATTCCTCACAGCCTTGGCCTTGTCACACATTTCATCGAAATGCTTTTTTTTTTTCTTTCTTTTTTTTGATGTTCCACTGGACCGAGGGTGATACGTAGTAACTTCACCTTTGGCTGTGGTAGCCTCAGTTCGCTCCCGTGGATTCTCAGATCTTTCGGGGCTAAAGTGTATGTACTCCAACTTGTCGCCAGTCTACGCCCATATAATCTCTTTTAGCCCTGTTAATACACTTTTCAACATTTTTCTTGGCTTTTCTCAGGCTCAGCAATGGCATACGTAGCAATGTCATCCATTAACCCTGTTACTCTTGTGCCTGCGTGTCTTGATTTCTCTGTACATTAGCGCACTGTAGGCTAAGAAGAGCTAAAGAGAAATTGGCAGTACTTGCAGGTCTTGGACAAATACTCTTTGCTACTTTCAACTAGTCCGTCTAATCGCATTTGGCGCTTTTTTCCAACAAGAGGTTGTACCCTAATTTTATCCCCCCTTGGGCTACCCTCACCATTTACATCAATTGTCTTATTATTATTGCTTTATTGTCATGTTGGAAAAACATCTTTGACGTTGATCATGATAAGAGCGGCTGTTGTTGGTTCTCTTATTCTTACGTTTTTTCAGTCCTTGTGGTACTTTGATGCTGTTAACCAGTTTCAAAACTGCATCTGGTACAAAGTATCCACTTCTCCCTCCACATTGTTCCACAGGCATCTTATTCTTTGAAATGTACTTTATATGTTGCTGAGCCCCCCTTTCCATCGCTTTGGGCATGATGTTCAGAGATGATACTGGCCTGTAAATTTTTCCTGTTGTATGACCTTTTTTTTCCCCCCGAACTAAAGGTAATATCCTCGGTGGACACAAGTCTTGGTGGTATCGTAGAAAAATTCCATAAACAGCATATTAACCCATGCTGTATTAATAGCATGTACCCTAATACTGTATATGGTTCAAGAGTTTTCTTTTCCGGGAGCTGTTTAATGACTCGGGATACTTCATACATCTCAGCTGCATGCCATTCAGGCCCATTCACTTTTTCAATTTTCCAGTTCCAGTTCCAGTTCCAACTCTGCGTTATTGTCTCCACTTGTTTGGAAGACAGTAAATATTCCCACTTCTCTTCTATGGTGTTCGTTAACACTCTTTTTTTCTTCGGGGTTGTTTATTTGTGTCGGTCGAATGTAGGTTCGACTTTGTTATATGACACAAGATGTCATGCCATAATATTAGTAAACCACTAAATTATTAGAACTGCCACTTTTATGAGCTTTTTTTCAACCTCAATAGATTGGCTCATAACTAAAAACTTTTTGCTATTTCCTTTTCTCTGAATCTTTGTTTTTGTTTGTATATCCAAATATCTTATTTTTTGTTTATTGTTCATAAATTTAGTTGAGTCGGTTCTTTTTCGTCATTGCCGTTTATAATATTTTTCCATTACGGCGTTCAAATCATTTCAACTCTCAATACTCGCGGGAATATATGTGAAAAAAGAGAAAATCAAAAAGTCTCGAGGAAAAATGAGCTGGTAAAAATGTTCACACCATCGCGAACGAGAAAATTTTACATATATTTTCTGTATTGGGAAAAGGGCCATTCTGTTTTTTTTTTGCTGGGAGTATGACAGCCGCATCCCTACTTTCCATATATTCCTTATGCAAAAAGTGTAATATCTAATGTAGACATGCTTTTTTTCCCATACATAAAATATATGTAAAACTTTCTCGTTCACTCTGACCACACGTTTTTTGCATTTAGATATTAATGTTGCAAATGTTTTCGCGTATGAAATATCCGCATGTCCCAAAAAGGGCTTGTTTACATACGAGTTACATTTTCCATACCAAATGGAAGTAACTGATCTGAACACCGGACTCAAAACCTTTTTGATTAAAGTCAAAGAAAATCCTAAAAAATTGATAAAACCCTGTAAAAGCAGGGAGCATCAAAAATTGTATATATATGTCAATTGCTGCCTCTTGATTTCTCGTTTTATCACTGTGAGCAGAGGATGTAGTTTGACAAGACTGGCAGCTTTGTGTCGCTGGGTTTCAAAAGATTGACACTTTTTTGATTACCATTCTCTGTTGTTTCTATGCTAATGTTGCTCTACTTAGTAAACCACTTCCTTTCTATTGTCAAGTTTTGGTGCACTTGTTGTATGGTGTTTATACTCTGTGCGTGATTTTATGTGATTTGTGATTATTATTTTGGAACGAGATAACCAGGCGAAAACAAGCAGAAACACGTTGGTCCCGATTGATAAATTGAGGAAAAAAAAACAAAACACTTGATAAAGATGGCTTGAAAACGTAAGCCTATATCTTTGTTTATCTTTCGATTATAATTAAAGGTGATTTATTATTATTCTTTCGAAGCTAGGCTGCCAAGGATATATAAACAGAAACGCATTGGCACCAGTTGATTAACTGACCAAGAAAACAATGAAAAAAAGCCAATTGCTTTATGAGCGGGCTTAAAACAGTAAATGCCTAGTTTTTTTTTGTTCAGACCAGTCAAGCTACGCGCTAAATGTTCAGCTTGAAACTAAAATGTTGAACAGCCTTTACAATGAAAAATTCAATTGAATAATTAATAAAAATGGCAACATAACAACAAATAACTAGATACAACCGGCAGACTGCTAAACTAGTTTGAGCATGTCTTGTTTTCCAAGAGTATCGATTTATTTACTCATGGTCTGTCCAAAGGGGTAAAAACTGTTTTTATAAATTATGCAATTTCAAATCGGTGTATTACGAGCTTCTCATTTACAAACAAGCAGATCAATATACCTCTACTCATTTTATATATCGATTTATTTAGCAACTATATATGATACTGGCTCTGCAGTTATTGGAAAAACAACCATTATTTTTTTAATTTTGATTCTTTGTTGGCTCTCGTTCATTGATTTATCTTATTATCGGATTCTTTCTTTTCTGTTTTTTGTTCGTATTTCTTTTTCTTAAACGAATAGTCCTAATACGAAAATGCTCGAAGTAGAGTTTATGCGAAAAGTCGATTTGGGCGAGCCGATGTAAATATCAAGAAAAGGACTGGAACTAAACTGCAGCGTTTATATGACCATTGAGCTTGATTTTTTTTAAATATATTATGAAGCTTCTTCATTTGGTGCTCTTAAATCAAATAAACTGTATTATGATTCCTCAATAGTAAATGCATGTGCCAAAACAAGTATATCGCAATAGAGGTATTTTAAGATCTGCTTATGAAGAGAAAAATTGAATGGTTTTCATTTTTTCATCCAAGGAGTAATGTAGTCTACAAAATTCGAATTCTTTTAAACATTGGAAGACAAAACAAGACAGAACTATCCAAATTATGCAAGCCTAGCGGCCATGGGAAAAAAGAAGTATTACACTGGGAATACGAAAATGTCTTGGTGAATCGAGATGTACATTCTCAAGGAATTTTTATGTTCCTTTAGAGCAGATTCCATCTGTATAGTACAGAACATTCTCAACATATTTCGTGTAACCTCTGCTCAAAGATTTTAATTTTATCAGCTTATTAGCCGCTTCAGCTTTCCAAGAAGCTCTTGTTTTCAAAATAATCACCAGAGACCATGTCTGGACAAGAAGCTCCGGAATTGTTCAGGTCCTGAACATATTCGTTTTTTTGATTGTTCTTTGATGAAACGTTGAATTTTTTTCAACCATAAAATAGAAAGTTACCGAAAACAGTTTCAAGTCTTATTTTTGATATTTCGTTTTCATTTCATATGTGATGGCTTTTTACTTTATATTCGGGGCCGAGCCGCTCTCAAGGTTATGATAACTATTCTTTTTTTCTTGCGTGCTTTTTCTTGATTGAGTACATGTATCAAAAGTTATTTTTGTTCCAACTTTTATTTCTTCTTTTGCTTTTGACCACTTTGAAGAAGCTTTTAGCTCAAACTAATTTAATTAATTTGGAAAATTAAGTCTCGAGGTATTGTATCCAATGAGATTTGTGCTTTAAAGGTATTTACCTTTTATTAATTGTAAATATATCAATGCATTCTCACCAATGGCCTTTTGTTTGCTACGCCCTGGTCAATGATCATCAGCTAGTTCCACATTGCAGTTTCACTAAAAATACCGACCAAAGAGTCTTAAGCTTGGATGGTTTAATAAATATTTGAAGATATAAACTTTTTTGCCAATTTGACAACAAGTTTATTGTAACATTTTCAATTTCAAAATGCAAATTAGCTCACCTATTCATTTTTTTCTTCATAGAGGTCCTTTGTACAAGGGTAAAAATGCCCCCTTCACCACTTTTTACGGAAAAAAATATATATACTATGAGTATGATGAGAATGATTTCGAAAGCTCCAAGTTTGAAGTGCAGAAAGGAGATTAAACTTTGTTCAATAATATTTTGTGCTGTTGAGAAACTACTATGATCACAGGGATATTCATAAGAATTTAAATAGGAAAAATAAAAAAAACCATAAATGTATATGAAAATCGAACACGAAATACCGAAAACATCCCATCTGGTCCATTATTTGGTGTAGCTAGGTTTCTGTAGGCCTAGCAGGACATAGGGCTTTTTTTGACGTATCACAAAGTAGAAAATGTAGTTCAAAATAATTCACATTTCACCAAATTGAACAAAGACTAGCCACATTAATGATATAGCTAATTATAAAACAAACCAAGTTATCGCTGCCATGAAAGATCAACTTCATCAGTAGTACTTAGTTAACTGGACATATTCATAAAATCAAAAGAATTCAACAAGATGTGTAAAATTAGAATAAATACTATAAAAAGAGGAGGGTGGAGTTGACCCACAGGTCAAGTAAATATCAGAATCCATAGTAATTATAGGCCCATAACGGGTTCACGACACCACTCACACCAATAAGAAGGGGTTATATCTTGCTCATGAACAACAATTGTCACAGTTTTTTTTTAAAAATATTTTTTTAGTTTTTTCGAAAATCACTTTGTTGTTATCAACAATTAGTTATACACATGTAGTATTATTTTTCATCTATATTATATATATATATATACATCATTATCCCCGTCTTTCACACCTGTTCTTTTTTTTTTTTTTTTACATTAATTACATTAATCACCGTTTTTCATGCTTCGAATTCCTTCTTTTTTGAGAAAACTGCGAATCTTCGCAGTTCTCTTGATTCCATCACTTTTACTCGTTCACTTCTTCTTTTTTCGCTCAACACCAACAGTTTCGCTTTATAAAAACCCGTTTGGCAAAGATTTTAATGATGTGATTTCTAACGACACGTCATCATCTCCAGAAATTAACACTTTTAAAAAATATACACAAGAAACACACTGCAACTCTATTCTTCATTCAGGCAGATATCTCGACTCATCAAGCAGTTCGGCACCACGCACATGGCAACCAGCTGGATGCGTCCCAAATGACTACACTTCCTCTCCATCACTATTGGGCATGTGTCTTCGTCCTGGAGATATGGTTATTTTCCTCGGTGACTCTACAGCACGTCAAATCTATTGGGCTACGGGCAACATGCTTGATCGATCTATCTTGTCAGACAACCATCTTCACGCAAACCATAAAATCGTTCGCAACGGTATCACTCTCCATCTTTTTTGGGATCCTTACTTGAATGACACAAATACCTTTACCAAGCTTAAAGATATGGCTGAAAAAGGGCCAGCCTCTGAATATTTCAAAGACCCTCATGGATATAACATTGATCCTCATTATATTCCAAAAACATACCTCTATGCTACAACTGGTCTTTGGCATGCGATGTTTTCTCACCGTTCAAATGTTTTTTCAGGCTACCAAAAGTCTATGGTTGATTTTCTTAAAGTAATGGATAGCAGAGTTGAGAACTCATTTGAACGTGTTTACTATGGCCCAACAATGCTTCCATTATTTTCTTTACAAGATAAGTTCCGTCGAAATACCATCACACAGGATAATGTTGGCCAAATGACCCGTTATACTGATATGCTTTTCAACTTCCGCCGCGATGAAAACGGAAACCCCCGAAAAGAGGGAACTACTGGTGTTCGATTCAAGTCAAAACCCAACCCGCACGCTGCAAATCCTATGGATAACGTTTCAGTATTTTACGTGCCAGTCATGAATGACTTCGGTGGCACTCATGCGCTTGGAATTTATGACAAAATGGCTATTCATTACACTGAATCTGCCACATTCAACCAAGCCAACATTTTGCTGAATCATTTCTGTAACCCAAGAATCACTGATCCTTATTTGGTTCCTCATACCGCAACCTGTTGTATTCCATATGGCGGTGTAAATGAAAACACTGAACTCAACTTGTTTTTACGACCCTACTCTAACAACAATCGAACAGTCTCAGCTATTTCTATGAAGAAAGCTGTCGAGAAAAAGCGGCGCACCTCTTCTTTCAAGATCTTGGAAGAGCGCACAGGTGTTGTTGCTGCAGTCTTGCTGCTAACTTTCGTCACATTCTGGGTAGCTAGAAACGGAATCAACGGCTCAACACCACAGGCTATTGGTGTGACTTCGTTAGTGGCCTTCGTAGGATTCATGGTGTCGGGTTATGCGAGATACTGTGATCGTACCCCATCTGCTTCAAAAACTATTGTCTACTACTCTTCTTTTGGAATGGGTGGCTTGATCTTGTCTTGGCTCGCAGCTTCCATCTTGTCGATTGGTCCAGGAACTTTGGGTGGATTTACAATTGTCCCCAGAAAGGGCTCTCAAGACACTTCACGACATTCTTACCAAGCCGTTGCTAGGCTCTCACTTCCCTTTTTGCACGAGGCTAAAGGCTTGTTTGCATCTTTGTTTTTGGCACTAAAGATGGCTGGTCTTGATGTTATTCCTCATCGTTATGAAGGTACTATTGGATTGGATGTTTTAATTTCTGCTTGGGTGGCTGTTGAAGTGTGCGAGTTCTGCCACAGCCTTTTTGGCTTAGAAAACCTCTTGTCGAAGATCAAATACTTTGTTGCAGCAATGGCACGAACAGCAGTTTTGCCCATATGTCTCTCAGGAGTCCTGTCTTACTCGGGGATCCAATTTAACTTTTACAAGACAAGTGTCCAACTTCTCTGGTGGTACACATATGCATTTTTGGTGATCGTTGACATTTCCATAGTGTCCGGTGCTGATGTGAGAGCTGTTTTCAAATCAATGTCTCGCCAAACAGCCGCTTTGATTTCATCAGCTTTGCACATTCTCGTCATCAGTATTCCTTTCAGCTTCATTGACAACTTTCCAATCATTTTTGTGGTTGTCGGCTTTTCAGCGTTGGTCAACACCTACTTTTTTGAAGTCAATACTTGTAGAGCCTTAAGTCAAGATATGGAGGACCTGGAGAAAGAAGGCTCAAAAGGCTCCAGTTCAGACCAAAATGTTACCAGCAATCGTCACCCAACAGTAGATACCTTGGCTAGCTACTGGACAGTTCCATCGCTACGCTTTGCAACAAACTTCTTCATGATAACAATTTCTGTTCTGTTTTTCGTTTTCTATAGCGGCCGCTTCTCTGGCTCCTATGGTCTTCCTTACACAAGAGCTATGTTTCCTCCTGGTCTTTTCTCGCCTATTCATGTGGATCGCCAAGATACTATTTTATCTCCCCAAGGTTATGTAGACCCATACGGAAATATCGATCTGGCAAATAATGCTTCTTTGAAAGAACTCTTGCTTGCTCAATCCCAACAAGACTTTTTCAGAACTATTGTTGATTACCAGAATCCAACCATTAGAGCTGCACAACTGTTCACTCCATTCTGGAAGTTTTCATCAGTGTTTTGTCTCGTGTTTGGATACTTTGTCATTCGTCAAGCTATTTTGGAAGCCACTAAAGTTTTCAGACCTCCTGTTTCTACTAACATTAATCACCGCTTCTACTACTTTTACGTCCGCTTTTTTGTTT
>JAKTYL010000215.1:0-20599 GCA_030578715.1 Magnusiomyces tetraspermus
TTTATAATCAAGGATTACAAAAGGCTTGATTTTAGAGTACAGTCCTGCTGATGAAATAAATAAATAATAGACAAATTCCACTCGCTAATTGCAACAAAGTTATGCAAATTGTCTTAAACCAAACGTAAAGATTTACATTTAGTTGCAAGTAAGGACAATCTTCTTAGCAGATGGGCAAGAAACACCACAGTACAAGTAGTTATTTCCGTTCGAATCGGAGCAAGTAACAACTTGCTGGCTTCCACCAGGAGAAATGACAACCTGTTGACTGCTTCCGCCTGGAACAACGCCACCGCTGCCACCACTGGTACTGCTGGTGGTGCTGGTGGTGCTGCCGCCAGGAATTCCGCCGATGGAGATGGACCAAGTGACTTTGGTGGAACTGCTGTAGCTGCTGGAACTGCTGTATGAAGAAGAGTAGGAGGTGGTAGAAGAGCTGCCGCCGGAAATAGTACCAGTGCCGCCAGTAGAACCTCCGGTAGATCCGCCAGTTGAACTTCCAGAAGATCCTTGTGGCTGAGTTCCGTAAGTGACAGAAATACCGCTGCTGGAACCTCCGTGGTTGCCGTCACCAGAAGAACCAGTAGATCCTCCAGTAGATCCTCCAGTAGAGCCACCAGTGGAACCACCAGTAGAGCCGCTAGTAGAGCCACCAGTCGATCCGCCAGTAGAGCCACCAGAAGATCCACCAGAAGATCCACCAGTAGAGCCTCCAGTAGAGCCACTGTTGTTGTCACCACCAGTAGATCCGCCAGTGGAACCTCCAGTAGAGCCACCAGTAGATCCGCCAGTAGAGCCACCAGTAGAGCCACCAGTAGAGCCACCAGTAGAACCTCCAGTAGAGCCACCAGAGGTACCACCAGTAGAACCACTAGTAGAGCCTCCAGAGGTACCACCATTACCAGTGTTTTGAGAGATATTGTTATTGTTACCATTCGACTTGATAATCTGAAGGATACCCTTGTTGTTAATGACAACATTACCGGAACTGCCAGAACCAGGAACTGGTCCATAAAGAACACCGTTTCTAATAGCGCCGTTGAATCTGCTAGAACCAGAGATGGTGTTACCATAAGTAAGGCAACCATTGGGGGCAACGTAGATGCCGTTGGAAGGACTCATAGAGCCGGAACCTCCAACAATGGTACCGCCAACAGGACCGCTGACAGTAGTAGTGGTGGTAGTAGAGCTACCAGAAGTGGAACCGCCCACGGGAACAGGAGTAACACCTCCGACTGGACCGCTGACGGTGGTAGAACCCATGGTACCACCTTGGGCCGTGACCTTTCCACCGTTGCTGTAGTTAATGTTGGTGTTGGTGTTGGAGTTGGAGTTGGAGTTTTGATTAGAATTGGTGTTGGAGTTATCGTTAGTGCTTCCGTTCGAGCTACCATTGGAACTTCCAGAAGAGCCGCCGTTAGAGTTGTCGCCAGAAGAGCTGCCACCACAGGATCCGCTAGAGCCACAGCCAGAGCTTCCGCCGCCCATGTAAGCACCAAGCAGCTTCTTCTTGAGTGCAATCAATCCGGGTGCTGGGGCAGCGTTGGGCTCAGCAAGAGCAGCAGCTTCAGGATCAGCAATGGGAGCTGAGAAAGTGTAGGCAGCAAAAAGTGCAACAGTGACAGCGCTGAATTTCATTGTTAATTGTTTAATAGTTTCAAAGTGTTGAAAGTAGTTACAGTTGTTGTGTGGGAGTGTTCTATATTAAATAGACCAATAAAAGATTCGAAAAAGGATTGTGCTTTAATTAAATCAAAAACAATGAAGGATAAAAGTGAAAAACCAAACGCAAAATAGTTTGAATAAAGAAATAAATAGATGTGCGAAATTAGGAAAATCAAGCCAGTTGATCGATGATGAGATTATAAAAAAAAAAGACGAGCCTTCGGAAATTGTCCTTTATTTATATCTACAACAGCTTGTATGGAAACTGGTATTTTTTTAGTTGTTTTAACTATACTATTAACTGTTGGAACGAATAAAATGAATAGAATGAAGCTAATAGGGTTCAATTAAGTTTTAGGACTTGAATGAGCTTTATTAAGTTGTTTTTAAAATTTTTTTGAGTATCAAAACATATTATGGTAACTAAGACTATGATTATTTTAGTGGATAAAAACGTTAATTAAATATTAATAATGAAGTTAGTTTTGTTCCTTTTTTCCTTTTTTCAAAATTTCATTATTTTTATATGATTGGCGCTGTCTTTGAAAAACTACAACTAGTTAAGATTTAAGGAACAAAAAGCTTGAATCAGTTAAACAAGAACTATTTTAGATTTATAGAACTTTTATTAAACAATGATATACAAGCACGAAAAAAACGGGTAAAAGCGTACCTGACATTTTATTTTGTAGGTCGTGCTTCCAAATGCTGCTCCCTATTAATGCTTGCTTCTAGTTACCGTAATTTTTTGTATGAGTTTGAATTGATGAAATATAAAAAGTGAATAGGTTTATAGGTGCTAGCCTGTTGGACAAGAGCTGTAAAGCATATGTATCCATTTGCCTTCAAACCCATTGCTTCATTTTTCTCAACTACCTGATTTTCCCCATTAGCTTTAAATTGTTCAATCTATTTTTTTTCTTTTTACCTTTTTCCTTAACCAAACTGTTTTTGAATTGAAACACAAAGTGACATAATTCAACTTTAGATTATATTATACAAGGAGAAATAAAAATCCGGCGATGAATCAAATTCCGAGTCTAGAGCCACTAATGTCCAATATATTTTGAAACATTTATAAGCATGTATTGGTTTTTGGCGCTGTCAAACCCCATTCCTAATATCTACAAAAGAAAGCTAAATGAAAGGAAAATAATTAATAGAACTCTGTTGAAACATTGAAAATTCAGTATTTGTAAAGTAAAGTAATGTAAAATAATGCACATTTTCAAGATTAAGTTTCGTACGCTTACCCTGTGCTTTCATCAGATACAATAAAAAAACCACATTTTACAAATTATATGCTTAATTTCTTGACAAGATAAACGAGTGAGTACTCGAAAAGCAAATCAGTATTGGAGATTTAAGAATAAGTATTGTTTAATCTCAATTCTTCTTTGTTCAAGTCAAGTGCTTCACCATCACATATCACTCAAGTTTTCAGTATTTGATTTTTATTCAACTTTGCTGGATCAATTAGTTGACCCAATATTGGTTGCCCGCATATTCTACAGAGGCGTGTATTCAAATTAATATATTTGTAAAGAAAATGTCGCACAATCAAACAAGAAAAAAAAAGAAACCCCCCAACAATGAGCCCGCAAATTTTAGATTTTGGAGCAGTCAATATTGAAAAATAATTTAATATTGAATTATTCATGATACTCGTTTTCTAAGAATTTTATGAATTTAGTGTTTAGCTGTCTGTTTTCTCATTCTTTTGGTTTTTCGACAATGTCTGACCAATGAATAGTGGAAACTTGAACTCTGCACACAACAGAATCCAACACCTGTGGCTTTTGTGTTGCCGAAAACTTAACTAGCACTACATCTACCCAAACCAGTAAACAAACAAATTTCCAGCTTTTGGATTTTTCTGCCTCTTCCTCATTCGCTCTCTAACCAATTTTTTTCAAACACGCATAAAGTGAATCTCCGACTTCTGCTCCACCATATGTCAACTTTGACATTTTCTTTTTTCAATTGCTCTTTCATTTTTTTTTCACTTTTTATAATTTTACCACCACCCAAATAATGTATCCAACATGATTCAACCGTACTGTAGCTATGGTTTTCGCACAGAGTTCAATTTATGTGCCAAAAATGAACTTGAGTGGCTATTGGATCCAGAAAAAAACGAATGCAGATAAAAAGATTCCTCAAAGTCTAAGATTTTTTTGTTCATTTGCTCATTTATTTTGCTTTTTCTAGATATTTTTTGTTAAACAAGCGTCAACCAAAATCCAAACAAACTCAATTCCTAAACTCAAGACCTAATCCAAAGTTGAAAATCAAACCTATAAAAAAAAAAAAACAAAAAAAAAAAAACTGTGTGAAGAAATAATTGACCAATCATATAGCGATATTTAAGCTCGAGTTTACAGTTGATATATTTTTTGGCCGCTTTGCGTGGTTTTGCTTTTAGTTCAATTTTTATTTCCCCATTTAACTTGTAGTTTAATTTTATTTGAATTTAAAAGTATTAGCAAACGAAAACAGGCAAAATTTGATGGCATGCCTGAAATATAGTGAAAATTCGAGGTAATTGAATTGTTTGTACAGTATTAATTCAATGAGTTTTAATTGCTTTTCCAAGACATAAAGCAATACTAATAATAATACGTATATTTTTGCGAGCTTAATCATATAGAAAAGGCAGCGAATTAATTAAATACAAAATACCCTTTTAATCAACAAAATTATTTTTCATTTGGTTAAGATACTATGGATTTTAAGGTTGAAGCTTTGATTGGAATTTGAATACTTGCAGATTTGACAAAAATTCTCAGTTTCAAAGCACCTCATATTGACTGCTATGGCAGACAATAAAACCTTTTGTTTGTTGATGACTAACTTTGAATAGTTAAACCAATCATCTAAAGCTTTTTTAATGTGTTTTAATTTGTGTTGGTTGTTCATTACGAGTCGTAATAGTCTGTTTTCTGTTTTTGAAGCAATTGCGCCGACTTTTTTTTTTTTTTAAATGACCTTGAGACTATCTATGTAAAACGCTAATTGGGGTTTTTTGCGTTTGAAAAAAACATTCCTAATCAGATAGCTCAAAATCCTGCTTTGTGAAGATACGTTTCCTAATCCTCAATTCAATTGAAATGAACACTTTTTTTTTAGTCAAAACCAGGTAAACCAAAAGCTCGATTTCCCATTCTATGTAACAAGACTTTTTTTAGTAAACTTATTATAAATGGATCTAATCAAAAGTTAATTATACTAAAACATTAGCTTTTGGGTCTAAAGTTTCTTGAAATCTATTTGGAAAGTGAAACCAGGAACCAATCAAATAAAGGTTGATACGGAGAAAAGTTAAAGTCAGCTTAAGATCTTTGATCTTGAATGAGCTACTGAACTTTTGAACAACGGAAATTTCAAAATTTTCAAAAAAAAAAAAAGTAGCAGTATTTAGTTACAACGAGCCGTTGTTCAATGTGAAAACCAGGGTTACCATCTGCTCATAGCTACAACAACCTAAAACCTCCAATCGTTTTTATTCCCTACACTATTTATTTCGTACCTAAATACCAACTATGGTAACAATTTCTTATCAAAGGCAATTATGAGCGACCTCAGGTGTATACAACTAAAAAATGCTTTAAATACAGATCTTGTAGAAAAAAACAAATTGTTATTTAAATTGAGCCCATTATCATCAGCACTTCATTCAACCGAATAATATACTTGAAACGCCAATTGATGCTCATCTTGTCACGATCATTATATTCTTGCGCCGATTTTATTCCTGGGGTCCAATGATTGAGCTCATAAAATCAGTTGTTATTTTTAATAGACTTGGTCCTTGTCGAATCTTGTTCACTTTCCGCATAAAATCTTCAACTAGCGCGTTAAGGTTTCAAGACTCAAGGCTGAAGAAAACACTAGATCAAAAGGGTTTTCCAGGTATGAAATATTCTTATCAGCAAAAAAAAAAAAAAAAAAAAAAAAAAATTACTGGCGTAGGGATGTAGAAGCTCTAAACAAGGTTTGATTTCAAGACTTTTTGGTTCAGTATGCAAAATCAAAGTAGAAGCAATTAATATATATATAATTTACTATTTATTACTAAATATCTAAACACATCAACGAAACAACCAAACTATTTAAAAACATCCTTTTGATCGTTGACAAGAGTAATAACTTTTCCAGTCTCCAACACACTCTTGACATTTTTCAATCCAAGTGCCTCCATATCATAACGGCTTTCGTAAGAATGGGTGCCCATGTGGGGTAACAAGAGCGCTTTGGGGTCTTTCAAAAGGTATGGATGAATTTCGGGCTCATTTTCAAACACGTCAAGACCAACAGACCCAATTTTGCCGCTCTTGAGACCTTCGACCAAATCTTCTTCATTGATAACAGGCCCACGCGCAGTGTTGATAATAACAACGCCGTCCTTCATTTTGGCAATCGTGTCTTTGTTGATGAGATAACGGGTTTCTGGTGACAATGGCAAGTTTAAGGAAATGACGTCTGATTCGGCGTACAGTTGGTCCAGAGACACGTACTCGGCACCCTTTTCGAGTTCAGGAGAAAGTCGTGATCGGTTGTAGTAGATGATCTTCTTGAATTCAAAAGGAAGGACGCGGTCACGGAATGTGCGGCCAATACCGCCCATGCCAACAATTCCAAGGACTTTGCCGACAGGATCGTGGCCAAGCGAAACGTCCTGTAACCACTTGCCTTGGCGAAGTTGGTGAGATCCGAATGCAAAGTTACGGAGTGCTCCAAGAAGAAGGTAAATGGCAGTATCAGCAGTACCTCTATCGACAGCACTGGGGGTGTTTGCCAATTGGACATGCCTCTTGGTGAGTGCAGGGACATCGAGTTGATCGTAACCTGCACCAAAGTTGGCAATGGCCTTCAAAGTTTTAGGCATATGGCTCATGAGTTCCTCATCAAACTGACCAGTGTATTCATAAGATGAAAAAGTACGGTAAATGACTTCAAAGTCGGTGTATTTGGTATCCAAATCATGAATAAACTCTTTACGGTCCTTAGAGGTTGGAACAATGACTTCGTACTCTTGCTTCAATTGCTCCAATTCTTTGTGAGCGTGATGTATCTTGCCACAGAGAAGAATCTTTTGCTTGGTCATTTTGCATTGAGTGTGAAACTAGTCTGTGTTTAGTATGTGTTGAGTGAACGGTGTGAAGAAAAGAAAAAGCGTTGAGGTTTGTTCAGTTGAATTTTGGGACTAAACTGATTGTATTTATACCAAACTATCACCCTCAGCAGGGTAACCTTTACATCGGCACCGAGTTTACTGACTTCGGGTCGATAGCTTCTATCTTGCTATTTCAGGAGACCAATCAATGGTGACAGAAACTGAAGTTATACATATTTCCCTCATTATAGTTCATGGGGGTCTTTCTTCCATAAAGTTTTTCTTTAAAGAGTCATTTGTGATGAAATGTTAGGCCCTTGTCAAGCCAGCCTTACAGACTTGACATGGGCCGCATGAAATGTTCCGGTATCGGTATATGTTGAAAGAGATAAGCGAGAGAGAACTTTTAAATGTTATTAATTCAATGGTTTTCAGGCTGCTTTGAAAAAAATCGAGTAATTTGAAATAAATAATCCGAAAGAATCAGAACCGTTAAGTTAACTGGGCATGAAGCTTTGATCTACTGAAGTATTCAAGACCTAATTCTCCGCACTCTTCCAAAAAACACAGCCGTGCCATGCAATCAATACAAGGTTCAAAACAAAAACTCAAGGATGATAACGAGAAAAAAAATGACGTATAGATAGGCTTTTCAAGAAACAATTATTGTATAAAGAGCGCCATTAAAGCCACCGTTGAAAAAAAATTATACAAGAATTAATCCATTACAGGGAACGAGAATAATTAGCAAAGGTTAGAATTGACGTTGAAAAATAAAGAGATTTTTTTTGGCGTGTACAGTTTTTGGGTGTGTAGGGAAGGATTTTGGTAACATTCATTGGCTAATAAGTGTAGGATACGTAACAACAAATAAAATCTAGCTGGTTCAAAAACAAGGAGGATTGTTTTTTGTAAACAGGTGCTGGCGGATTAGGCCTGTAATAAACCAAACACAATGTATTTCTTTTATCGAAGGCATGTTTTGAGTTAATTGAGTTCTTGCAGTTCTAACGGTGCTGAGCTTTTGATTGGATGTTTCTTGGGAACTGATTCGTTTGTTTTGTTGGCGGATTCCATCATTACAATCCAATTGAATTTCGAGCAAACGCAAATGAAAAAGTGCAGGCTCAATCAATACAGGGTTTTCTTGATGAATTTGCAATTAAAGCTATAAAGTTTGAGCTAGTTATTCGTAAACTAATAAAAATTGATAAACAAGAAAAGCTAATTGGTGGTTAAAAAAAGAGTCAGTTATGGCTATTGTTATTGAAGAAAAAGTAATAAATAAGCAATTTGATAATATAGCAATCTGTTGGAAACTTTTCATTCTCAATTACGGAAGCTCAGACTTTGGTCTTGTTTTGCTCATCGGTATCATGAATTATAAATAATTGCAAGTAGCTCAGGCTGGCGGTACTCATTTACTGTAAAAATGCTCAAAAGTATCATAAAATAAAAACAAAAAAAGAGAAGAAAAAAAGAATTCAAGACAAAAGATTTTTTTCCTTCTCTTTCTCTGTTATGAGCGTTATAATTTGTACATATCGCCTCGATACGATCAGATTTCAGATTTTACTTCATTAGGAGTTTCGAAATACATGGCCATTAAGCGGCGTATTTTCAAAATGAAATAGCAAAAAGAACAAGATTTGGCAACTTTTTCTACGTTTACAATCAAAAAAACCAAAATGTATTGGCAGCTTGAAACAAAATATCTTGTAAAATCCGTCGTCTTGTTCTTATACAGTCTTTCCCGATGATTTTCGTGGCTTTGTGGTTATTGAATATTAAACCAATTGGGTCCCGGCAAATCCAAATTCACACAACAAAAGTGGTGATGTACTCAAAACACCAAGAAAATAATAGACATTGTAGGATATTTTTTTCTCTCTTGCTCTCTTGAGCTTTCTGGGGGGGGGGATTACCAATTGATTGGCGTCTTCAGCACAAAAAAATCTATCTTATTTTTCCTTCCTTTTGTTTATCAAAAGTAAAGACTGATTTTTAGCCATTCCCTGTTTATTATTCTCTGGATTATGTCGAGCAACAATCTTCAAAACAACTAACTCAGTATATATTGAAAGGGAAATGTATTTTGAGAAAGTAAGCACAAGTTTCAAATTGCTTGAGCATTGGTTTCCAAGATTCTTTTGATTTCATGAATTCTCATTGTTATTACAAATAATAAATAATAAATCTAGGCATGTTCTCTTTTGTCGATTTTGTTGTTTGTGTTCTACGATCATTACCAAGATATTTTAAAGCCCCAAGAAACATTCGCTAATCCAACAAAAAGATAGGAAAAGATAGAGAAATGACTAATCCGATACAAAAAAGAAACCGTTGTAAGACAAAGCTATAATATTGGCTTTTCAAAACAAAAAGGATATGAAGTGTCCTGCGTCTCAAAAATCTAAATTTTAGCTTTGACTTGTCCAGACTGAGTTGATTATTTATTCAACGCTTGAACCGTTCCTACAAGTACAAGAGAAAGCAGATGAAATAATCCAGTCTTGGCTTGTAAAACGTCAATATAAACTTTGACAGACTGATAATAATAAAGGAAATACTCGAATAGAGTTTTAAAGTAGGCTCAGTATTTGCAAAATCTGCTTTAAAATGATGAAGTTCAAGTGTCAGCTTATTAATATACACATTGACATGTGCTTCATCAAAAACAACCATCCCTTAACCATCACGACACTTGGAACATCCATTTAATCCAAATAAAATTTGTTTTATCTTGTTAAAAACAAAGAACGAAGAAAAGACTTTAGGCTTTTGAACGCAAAATAGTTATAATGGCTTCAAACAAAACGAAAAACAAGCTTTAGCTGGAAAGAAGAAAAAGATACGTATCTCGCGATCCTGATAAATCTTATTATAACAATCCATCTTTTTTACATGAAATTCAGCCAACCACGTTTCGCCAAATTCAATCAAGTTCTTTTTTTTTAAGTTGTTTTTAGCCATTAATATCTTTCTATTGCTAAATATATTCACATTCTATTTATAAAATCCACTGAGAAGTACGTAGTTTAGTTCATTTCATATAGAGAAGGTTTCTAGCTTAGAGGAGATCCAAAATTTGGATGTATTCTGTGAACAGCCTCTCTAAAGGCAGGACAAGCCATCAGAAGCCACTTGCAAGTCCCGTGGCCACCAATTTTGTTACCTTTTCCAACACGCTAGACTATAGCCATTGCTTCTCTTTCCTTACTAAATCTCTTTTTTTCAGTGTTTTCAACTAATTTTTATTGTACTATTTTTTCAATTGTCCCTATCTATAATCATTTGACGAAATATCTTTGTGTATAGCAAAGACTAAAAAAAAAAAATAATGAAAATAATGAACGTGGCCTGATTGACTCCAAAACTGAAATTTCCATGTGTACGTGTTCCAGTTATGCTTTCGTCGGGGATGTATGCCTTTTTTTTCAATCCCTTGCTCTTTCGTGGAAAGACGGGGAATACAACAACAACAGAATGTATGAGAGATGGGGGTGTGCGTGTACACCTCTAAACAAACATTTCTAAAACTACAACGAGCCTGGCATGTGATGAAGAAAGGGTGAATAAGAAGAGGGTTAGGAATCCGTAAAAATATTAGACTATCCATTCTTTCTTTTTAATTTTTGCTATTTTACGTTACAAGTGATATTTACAATTCACTTTTTTTTTTTTTACATTTCCGTTATTCGATATCTTGTCTCCATTTGATTTTTTTTATAGATTTTTGTCTGCTCCAGCTTTTTTATTCCTTTTTATATATTATATTTGTCGTTTGTATTTGACGAGCCACAAGTAGCAACACTATATGTTGTTCGGGATTTGAATTCGCAGCACTCTGAAAAAAAAAAAAAAAACACTGTCTTTTGAACTTGGTACTAAAATTTGCAAAAAAATTTGTAAAAACGAATTCAAAAATGAGTAACAACAAGTAGCCTGAAAGTACAAAAAATTAAATAAAAAAAAATCAAGAAAAGTACCAAGATGAGAAAAACAAAAAGAAAGGACAAACATGAAAGTACACAAGAAAGAGAGACTTTGCCCATAAAAAACAAAAACAAAAAAAAAAAAAGCCAACTTGGAGCGATAGCTATGCCAATGTCGTTCAAAAAATAGGCAAAAGTCACATTGGCTTTGTCTGACGCGTATCAACTTTGATCATGAATAATATAAAACAGGCCCCTTGAGACACAAATGCGGTCAAGCCAGTCTTGATTTTTATTCTTGAATCACCAAATAGAAAAAAGAATGGGAGAAAAAAGGTTTTCAAAAGTACTTCAACACATACAAATACAAACCAAATGGCTTGTAACATACTTCGAGCGTATAACCAAGCTATACGATTGCGCACAGACAAATGGCAGCCAATGTGTTCTTAGCATATGAGTGCTTTGTTAGTCTCCCTCTCCCAACTATCGTCACATCTTAGCCTAGGCCCATCAAAAGAAAAGCCCAAAACAAACACTAAAGCATAATGGCAGAAATACTTTCTTTTTCTTGTTGGTAGACACAGTTATTGAACAACATTTTCATGAGTGCCAGGCCTAGGACAACAGAAAAAAACTAAAATGCAAAAAAAAAAGGATAATAATAAAATTAAACAAAAAAGCATGGCACAAAAAAAAGTAGATTGAAGTGAAAAATAGTGTTAGAAGGATAATAATTTTTTTCTCGCATTGTTTGGTAAGTAGGTGAGCAAGAAACAAAATGTATATGGATCAAATTTGTATACAACCGTGGCCAGCATGTTTCAATGGATCGTATAATTGCGAACACGAAATATCTTACCGGAATATCAGCCAACACGAGAACCAACACGAGATGATTTACAGGAACGTATCGGCACGAGTGTGGTATATAAAGTTCATACAACTTTATCTACATTTTGTATACGGAGTCTGGTGGATCGCACATGAAGATATAAAGTTGGACCGCGCAATGAAAGCATCAAACTGAAATAGAGTTAGCTGGGAATTGGTCGGAAGACAAACACAGAGATAGGGCTATTCAAAACAGTCTGCCATTGTTCACACTGTTGTGGTGCATTTACTGAGAATGTAGGCCATTTCAATGGAAAGTTATTTCCTATGAACGACAATTGGATAAATAAAATAGAAAGCCCAGGAATTCGGCTGGGGTAACTAACAACTCTATATGCTTTTGTGTCCTTGGGGAACTGAACAATACTTAGTTCCGGTCATTCTCCCCTTGTTTAATTAGCCAACAGTGCCTGTATTCAGATCGTTCCTACTAACATTGCAGGCATATTAACGGTAGCATCAAGCGAAACCGTTTTTCTTTCTTTCTTTTTTTTTTTTTTGAAAAGCTAAAATTACACTTGCTTTCACAAAAAAAACTTAAATAACTATCAAAATAAAAATAAAAATAATAAAATGAAGTCCGAAAACTTGGGGTAAAATAAATTTTGTATAGTGTATATATATTTAATACTTGAAAAATTGTGGGTTAAATAAAACTTTTTTTTTTTTTTTTTTTTGCACCCACACATTTACTTTTTGTTTTTGTTTTTTTACTGTGTTCCATATATGCTATTTTATTTATTTATTTATTTTATTGTTGGCAGACGAGGCTACCTACTGGGTATATGACTTTACTTGTCATAGAATGTGTTACACAATTTCTACACTACACCAAATGTAAACATGTTAGCGGTACTTCCGGGCTTTTCAGCACATGTTCCGTCTCAAATAAGATACAACCGATAAGATAGTTTCTTGCCTCGTCAACTTAAGCTTTGCAAGAGTTTATCCCAAATACAATTTAATTCATATCCACTAGACTCTCTTTACCGACTTCAGGGTTTATTATCCCATTATGGGTTCCAGAAAGGTTGAAATTGCCTGTATTCCTTCCTTGTTTCTTAATAGGAACTTTGTGTCCAAGTCTGTCAAGGACTTTTTGAGGTGATCTCTCCCTTTGGAGTAGTTTGGGCACTCTTTGAGTATGTGCTTCACGGTCTCAGGATCGCGGCCATCTGTACTAACCTGCTTAGTACCTCTCCTATCTTGAAAAATCTAGCTTTAGTGTATACCTTCTCTGTATCTGCAATTCTTCTATACCAAACTCTTTTATCCCCTCTCTGGTACTCCTGTTGATATGTTTTAATGCCTTCATCTTTTCCTCATACATTTCCCATGCGACTCTTTCGTCATTTGGTATTTCATCTGTAGGTCGACTTCTTCCCTGGTTTGCAACTGATTCCCAAGGGGTTTTTATAATCTTCACTTTGTTTTTGTAATTCAACTCTCCGATTTATAGGCGAATCTTTTCCAGGATCACCTAGATGCTTTCTGATGGGGTTGTTTTTTTTTGTTCAGGTTGTAGTGTACTCTTAATGCCTTTTTCCCAATCAGTTGCTGCTGCCTTATTTTTGCAGGTAAAATCCCTGCGTCTACTTTCATTATTTCAACTGGTGTTGTTCTGAAAGCTCCTAGTATTCTTCTCAGCCCCACGTTTTGTGCTTTTGCCAGTGTTTGAGGCTGAGTTGCAATAGCTGGTCTGATCCACACTTCTATTTCACATTCTATTATCGGTCCGACACAAGCAACGTACAGAGATCTTACAGCTCCTCCTGATATTCCTCTCACAGTACTGCCTAATTTGTAAATTGAGCCCATTGCTACTTTTGCCTTTTTGACTTTTCATTTCAATGTGACTGTTGAAGTTGAGTCTTCTGTCTAGTATGATTCCTAGCAGTTTTACTTCAAGCATAGGCAGTTTAGGCTCTTTATTTGGTATGCATAGTTGGTGTTCTTTTAGGTTTTCGTAATTCCTGCTACTAAAGTGCATAAAACTTTGTTTGTCGTTAAGGTCCATACCGGTATTGTTGTCTTCAGCCCATTTTATGCATTTGGCCAAGATTTTACTCAGCTTCGAAGCATTGTTTTCGGGTTCTCCAGTCACATAAATAGTCATGTCATTTATGAAGCCCGTCACATTGGCGCCCCATCTTTGAATTTTCTTGCAGAGCGGTGTGGTGTAAATGAAAAAGAGTAGGGGAGATATTGATGATCCCTGGGGAATACCGGCGGTTATCGGCATCTTCGTCCTCCGTGGTTATTCTTGTTGATTCGTCTTTTTTCCTGCAATTCAGCTGATAAACTTTAATAATCATTATTATTAGTGGTATCAGGTGTTGTAGGCTCCTGGTTATCTCCAATATCAAGATTTTCGTTTTCTTCTTCTAGTATGGCAAACATGTTTGTGTCTCCCTTTGACTTTTGTTCTTCAGTCTCTTTTTTTCTTCAAGGCCTGATCTAGCAAATAAATTGCTGTGTATTTGGGTTCTCTTTCTTCTCTGCCCTTTTACGTGAATCTTTCCCATTCTTGCGATTTCTTCCTTGCAAGCCGACCTCTACTCACGTATGCGACCACATATTTTGTATTCATATTTACGTTCACTCCTCTACTCGCAGCTCCATAGTCTTGTGTTATTTTTAATGTGATGGTTGCTACAGTATACTTCTCTCCGTTTCTTTTATGGTTCTTAGCTTCAAATATTCTTCGTCGAAAGCTTCTTCTACTTGTTCCACAGTGGTGTCTAGTATATTTCGCTTACTGGCTTTTTCTTTCTTGAATGTTACAGCCAAAGCCATGTTGTGCTCCATTTGGATTATTCGTTTCTGTAATTTTTCGTGAAAATCTTTCTGTCAGCTCCTTTGGCTCTTCATCTAGTTCGGTTTTTGTTTCTGTTGTGCCTTCTATACTGTTGGGTGTCACATCGTCGTTGTTTCCCGTTTCCGACTGTTCCTTGATTTCGCTATCGATTTCAGTGACGGCAGTTTTTAATCCTATTTGTTTTCTGATCTATCGATCGGGTTGTTCCTTGATTGCTGTTGGAGGAGTTTGGATCGGGGCAACTCCTCTTGCCAGAGGACTCCAAGCGTCGGGGGTTTAGGTCCACCAGAGTGTCACTGTTGTTGTCGTTGCTTATGGCCGGTGAGCTGATTGTAGGAGATAAAAATTCCTCAGCCGATCTGATTTGGTTATCAGCATGTAGTTCATCGTCTTTACCATATATGTTTAATGTAGCGTAGACAAGAAAAGATACAAAGATTATTAGTGAATAAGATAGGCTTGGCTAACGCGAATCCAATGTTAAAAAAGAAATGAAATAAAATGATTAGAAAATTCAATATGTAGGGATCAAAAGAAGTTAGATGAACTATTTTGGAGTACACCTCTTGTATAGTTTCTTCCTCTGAGTCGATCTACCACTTTGAATCAACACATGTGTTGAAAATATTTCTTTAGTTCTATCTCTACTTTGTTCCTATTATTTGTCCCAGGGAAAATGAACAGAAACTTTGTTTTAGTGTCATAAAAATATACATGTTCAAACCTTTAAAAATAACTCGTTGATTGAAAGTCACAAACCCAAATGATACTATAAGATAAAAAAAATTGTAAATAGTGGTCTTCAAGTGGCACACACACACAACATCAAGTTCGGTAAAAAACCGTTTACTGTTTGGATTTTTATGTTACTTTCTGTGTGGAATCTTTCTTCTTACATTATCCTTCAATGCAGTTTTTTCGTTCAATTCTTGTTACTATCAATACCACATGAGTTTCGAGGGAGGCTTTTAACATAAACTTCTTGGTAACCCAAGATTAATTCTACCAAGTAGAATCATGTGTGTGAGTGTGTAAAAATACAAATACATAATACTATTATTAATTAATTGTTTATGACCAGCAAAATTGTGAAACTCAGAGTTCACTGTCTTCTTTCTTAATTTTGGTTTTCAAAGTTCATTCCTTCAAAAAATCAAAATCCTAGTTGTTTTTGTTTTTTCAAAGTGGCTCAGCAATTGAGATCAGGAACCTTGAATCGCTTGAACTCTAAGAAGCTACTTTATATCTTTTTGTTCTTTTGAGAAACAAGTACAAAGCTGCTAGCCCAGAAATATACAAAAGAGTTTTGGAACAAAGGTATTGTTAGACAATATTGCACGACAAATGCGTGACAAAAACAAGAAAAATTAGCTTTTTTTTTTCTCTCTCTCTCTCTCTTTGATGGCTTTTTGTAGGTATATAGTTTTGACAGGAGAAACTGGCTGAGTCGAGAAATAGCAGAAAGAAGAGATGGTGTAAAAGGGGCAAAATCGGTGGATAGGCATTTACATTTCGTTTAGAATATGACAGGAACAAGCGTTGCTCAAGAAGTTTTTTGTTTTTTTTATTGTTTTTATTAATAACTCCTTGGTATTTGTAGATGAGATAGCCAATGCGGGTTACTAGATGAAAAGACTTGGACACACAAGCTTGTACTTATCAGATTCTTCTCTTGGTCAGTATTGGCAGGGTAACTAATTCTCTGGCCTTACCGTTTAGATGCCAATCTGAAGCCTTTTTTTTTTCTTTTTTTTTCTTTTTTTTTTTTTTTTTTTTTTTTTTTTTTTTTTTTTTTTTTTTTTTTTTTTTTTTTTTTTTTTTTGGATAGGAATGTGCTGAGGATGGATAAAGCCTATGACTATCAAACTCTTTGTAAACGGTTTTGTAAAACCCAAGCATGGCGACTCTTTTACCGAAAAGCCTTGAGATCGCCAACCGCTGCTTAATGGAGTAGCATTTCAATATCTTGGTAAACCCAGAGCTAGCCATTGGATCAATTCTCTCTCTCTCTCTCTCTCCATGACTTACTCCTCCAAACCTTTCCTTCCTATTCTAAATTTACTTTTTTGCTGACTTTTTTTAGCCACTGGGCTCATTCATGAAAAGCCACTTGACGGTTTCTTTTTTTTCTTCAATCCATTCTCTTCCCCACCGCTAGAATCCGCTTTTATGGCTAAATGCTTTTTTTTTGTCGTCGTGCCATTTTTGTTGTTTCTTCTTGACATCTCCTAGTTTGGCCTATAGTCCAATCTTATTATACCTCATCATCACACGTTCGCATACATGTTGCTAACATCGTAGGAGGAGGAGTATATATCAATGTTAAAAGCAAGTCAAAAAATACAAAAATATACAAAAATATACAGAAAATATACACAAAATATACATAAAATATACAAAAGGATAAAAGTACAAAACTAAAAAAATCAAAAGGTTCACCCGTGACACAAGCGTAAATCTTAGGGTTTTTTATGTCTCTGGGCTATGCACGCATGCACTTACTTACAAGTTTAGAATAGCAAAAAATAAAAAAGCAAAAACAAAAAAAGACACCAAGCTAAGTTTGGTCAAAGAGACTGAGGGGCGTCTTATTTTCTATGCCAAGAGCTGGTTTAATCGTAGAAAAGCTGGAACAAGATGCATTACACCTTTTAGTGTGCGCGATGTGTGTATGGGTTGTATACATTGTAGCGGTCTACAGAGCGGTGTGCCCATCAATGAACCAATTGGTTGGTGAACGTTAAAAAAAAAAAAAAAAGAGAGAGAAATAATGGGCCAGGAGCGAAGAAAAGAGGCTTGAATGAAGAATACAGAACATAGATGTTGAAAGTACGCACTGGCCAAGCAGGAGTAGTATCTGACTCTCTGAACCAATTTGAGTCTTGCCAGAATGAGAAAACCAGCTCTGCAAGGCTTGAGTTAATAGGAAAGATAAGCCGTACATGTCCCATTGTCCCATCGTGATTTTTGTCAGGTCACCCACTTATTCCCCGGACTTGCAGGGCTGATACAACACCGCTTAGGGAATATATTTTGGGGTGTAGGATAATAGTTTTTTTTGTCTTGTTGGTCGGAAAATCGAAGTTGGGACTATTTTTCTTGGACCGGGTGAGTTTTTCTGTAAACTATAAATGAATGGGACTTTTGTCAATCAAACACAATGCAATTTGCACGAATCGAGAAAGTTCAAGAGAGTTGAGACTTATTTAATTGGCAATGTTAATAAGTGATGAATTTATATATTTATTTATTTCATATTGCAGGTCAAGTCTGAGCGCATAAGCTCTTGGAAAACCCCTTGGCCATAATTAAAAATAAGGTATAAAATAAAATTTAAATGCAAAATAAAAAAAATCGAAATACACACAATGTAAAGAGGCCCAGGAGACCAGGTTCCAGCTAAAACAGATCCAACACCGCTAAAAGAAGCTCCCCAAGAAAAAAACAAGGAACAAAACCAATTTACAAAACAAAAAGAAACAAGCCAAATGAAAACGCAGAGTTGCGCTGTAAAAGACAGAGTGGTTAAGCATTAGCCAGGCTTTTGAAAAGCTTTATAGTACCAAAAACAGTCTTGAACTCCTTCCATTTGCTCTTCGCTAGGCATTGGTTTTTTTTTTTTTTTTTTTTTTTTTCGTCACTTCAGTCATTTTTTTTAGTCCATATCGAATAATTTTGATCAATTTCGCCTGTTTTTTTTCCCCAAAATCCAACGAATCTGCTGTCGATTGAATTCGCACTCAGCAGATTTGAAAAAGCAAACCCCCCAGCAAGACCTTTTTGGACTAAATATATTCTGGAGTATGTCAAACTTTTGGTATTTGTGCTTGTCAGCAAAAACATAAAGGAACGCTATTCCGCAGCTCGAAACAAAAACAAGTCACACTTTTTTTTTCTTTTATTTTTCTTTTATTTTTTTTTTATTTTTTTTTTATTTTTTTTACTTGAGCGTTTGTTTGGTTGGATTTCCCCCCCCCCCGGGTATGTGTAGAGAAATTTGGCTTGTGAAAGCCAGTGTGACAGCGGGTCGTTGGGTAAAAGTTCATAGCCTGTAAGTCTCTTTAGTGTGCATAGCCCAGCGTAAATTCTGTTTTGAGCCTGAGTGTAAATTCCTTGATTTCAATAATCTACTGTTATTATTCAATGACTTCGAGATGGACTGTTATATAAAAGATCAATGATCGCCATTTTTCGGTTTGTATTTTTTTTTTTTTTCTTCTTCTTCTTCCTCTTCTGTTTCTTTAACGCTATTTTCAATATCAATTTTCTAGTCTGTCGACACCTATTTTCTTTCTATTTTATATTTCATGTCTGAGATGCACCACGACTCACCCATTCAAATTTCTCTTTTCGACACTGATACCTTTGCAAATTCTTTAGTTTTTCATACACTACAAGAAAGCTCCAGCTATTCCCCCAACATGCACCACCAACCCAACACTTCAAAAGCTCTTCCTCCGTCATTAATATCCGATCCTACACCAATGTCTCTCGAACCTGTCTATCACAACAACAACAACAACGACTCAAGCTCTACGGGCTTGTCTCACCTTTTATCGAGCAGGTCTGCTTCTTTTGAGAGCTATAGCTCTTTTCAAACTGCAGATAGGCTATCGGTAGATATGCCTACATCTAGGCTTAGTGTAGTCAGTAATGACTTTGATCTTTCTTCTGTCTCGAATTCTAGTAGCCCCTACTCATATTCTGACTACTCTGAACCAACCTACACTGAGACCACTTCCAGCTCTGGAGTGGCTGATAAAGGCCTCTTTCGCAATTTGAATAATATGTTTTCTCACTCTAACCCTGTTCCACTCAACAACAACAACAACAACAACATCGCTCCGTTAATCAATCCCGATAACTCACACTTACAACCTATGCCATTCTCCATGTATGAGCAGCAACCTGCTCGCAGTCAAATGTACCCTGAGATTGACCCTCTGATAAACCTGCCATACTCATTTGGTTTCGAAAGCGCTTTACCTAACTCTTTATGCAGCAAGCCTATTGCGGAAAATAACACAACAAAGTCTTTCAGAAACTCTATTCACTATCAGACGGTGGAGCTTGATCAGCAAACATCAGGGTTTGAGTTTAGTCCTGCTGAGCTTTCGCTCAACTCTTATGTTTCGCATCATGCTCCTATACCACCACTTTCGTATTGCCCAACCAACCAACCTGTTGCCGACACAAAATATATCAATTCCAATTGTTCGCATTCAAACCCTGCAGAAAATAACTTCCATGCTGTAATGGACCTTCCTGAAAATTCAGTTTCGCAAAGAAGCAGCCAATCGAGCTGCTCCTCTGCTTCTTCATCTCTTACTCCTCCCACTTCTTCCTCCCTTCCTCCTTCCCTTCCTTCTACAACTTGTGTTTCTACTTCAACCCATACCACCACCCCCGCCTCTTCTTCTTCTTCTCCTTCTTCTTCACGCAAAGCTAAGCTTGACCGAAATGGCCGCAAACAGCGTATTTGGACAAAACGCACCTACAAATGCAACCACTGCGAGCTAGTGTTCCCCCACGCAGACCTTTCCGAGTTTGCCTCCCACATTTCGAGTCTCGAGAAGGTCCACGGCGTCGACAAGATTGGGCGCAAGTTCAAGTGCCTTTGCCACGACTGCGAGTGGCACCACATTGGGTTTGTGCGCAAGCTTGAGCGCGAAAAGCATTTCAAGAGAAAACATGGAAACCCGGATATTCAGTGTAGGTACTGGGCAGGGAAAGGTAAAGAAGCGTTTAAAGGGGCCAAACCGTGTACTACCCGATGGCACACTGACTGCGGGAATAGAAGAAGGCATGAGATTGCGGTACATGGGAGACCATGGACGCAAGACATGGAAGCTGAGAAAAAGGGTTGAAAGATTTGTGAAAATGCCTTGAAAGCTTGAAAGAGTGTGAAAACGTGTTTGAATATAGCTTATTTTGCTTACCTATGTGTTATTTTTCTTTCTTTTTTTATGTATATTTATTTATTCTCTATTCTTTTTTTTCACAGCTCAATTTTAATAATAATGATGATCATGATGAAGTTATGAGTTTATCTGTATGGCTTTCTTTTTTTTTATTAATTTATTAACTTGGTTTTGACTATTTATCAAAAACAAGTTCCACGTTTTTGGTAAATTTTAGTTGTGTTACACTCAGTTTTCAGTTCTAGTGGTT